>CAEFZY010017042.1:0-33257 GCA_903066815.1 Brachyrhaphis roseni
TTTCATTCCAGCGGTTTTGTACCTGTGGCACATCTAAAAACTGCAGGACACCGGCCCTTGAGGACTGGAGTTTGACACCCCTGGTCTACGTGTTTATTCCTTAGAAAACGTAGATTCTTACCTTAACTCTGAGATGTCCAAAAGGCTGCCAACATTTTCAAATCCAGCATGTTATATGACACACCAAGCTTCTGAAAGTTTCTGATGGTAGCTACTTCACGTACGCAGAAAAGTTGGCTACGAAACCACCGAAATCTGAAAAAGTGCAAAATGGCGAAGAAGTGAAATGACCTGCTTCCACAGATGTTCAGCTGTCTTTCTCACCCTTCATCTTATGTTCTTGTGGTCGGTGCGGCATGAGAACGCTTACATGTTGTGTCCTTTTCCAAATAACTCCTGAAAACATTCCCAACTTGTGTAAATGTACAAATTTGTTTTTCTGTCTGATCTTCTCTCAATTGTTCAGACCTTCAAATTGTTCTGAGAATCAGTTGTACAAGCAGCATCAAACTAAATATTTTCTGTGCCACTCAAATCGAGAAGTCCAAATACCGTCTAACTTTCCTCACCACCTAAAAACTATTACATGTGTATATTTGTATGTTTAATATAGACCCTGTGGAGATGAATAATTTTCTTCTTGTGCACCCAGTCCATCTGTTAATCATTGTATAGTCAGTTCAATCATTTATGAGATGTACAAAAGCTGTTTTTGGGGTTCAGCTAAATTTAGCTAAATTATTTCCACGGTTTTAGTGTAAAAAATTTTTGGTTTTTACTACCTCACAAGTATTTCTCTGATTGATAAGTTTGTTTGTTTTTTTTTGTAAACCTAACTTAGATGTGGATTTTTCCTCTGGAGATGTAAACAATAGATCTTATTTTTAATTATTTTTTTGTTGCAGTAATGAAAAATTAAAAGGAACCACATTTAGATTGGAAAGCTGTTTTTCTTTAGGATCAAGTAGATTAGAATATAATCCAACACCAGCCAGAGGCTTTGAGTTGCACTTGCGCTCGGTCGTAAATCTCTGCGAACCTAAACGATGTTCAACGTAGAGAACTGAGGGTTGGAGGTGCACAAACCAAACTTACTGTGCAGCAGCGCTTTCAGTGTCACCAAGCTGTTATTTGCAGTCAGGTGTTGGCCTTGAAAGGGGCGATAGACGCCGCCCCTCTCAGGCTCAAAAACACACCCGTGTTGTTCCAGCTCACCCCTTCCTGCGTGAAGTGTGTGAAGTAGCTGACTCGGGCATTTGGCTCTCATCTCTTTGAAAAGAGGAGTAAAGCCCTACAGCTCTGCTGAGCAGCAAGTTAACACATGAACCTGAAGATCCTTTTTCAATCTGGGTCATGTCGAAATTCTGATTTCAAATGCAAAGAAAAAAAAAAAAGATTTTTTTTTTTTCCACGAGAAAGCGTGTTGAGTAACATCCGTCTGCTGTGAGCGTCCTGATAAATCAGGGAATCTCTGTGATGTACGTTGAAGGGGACGCTGTTCACCGGATGAGATGCTTCACCTGATAAAACACATCCGACAGGGTCATAAAATAAAAAATCAGTTTGCTGTTCTGTTTTTCTTTCCTTATTTTATGAGAAAAAATACGAATGATTTATCGAAGAGAAGAGAGTGGACTTTCATTGTTGTGGGCCACGAGCTCCTACTGATTACAGGGCGGATTTTTAAGGCAGATGAGAAAACGACCGTCCACCAGCAGCTAAGCGCTCTCCTCTGACAGATGTTTGATGAAGTTGTTGAAAGTGAGCTGATTTCTTTTCTGTGGTCATGAACTGTTTTGTTTAGATAGAAGCTGCCTTAAGTCTGTCAGTGCTTCTCCCTAAAAAAGTGTTGCAAAATTTCTCAAAGTGGAAAGACGATGGTGCACAGCTCTCAAATAATAAAAAAAGAAAAGAAATCAGGTTTCACTGGAATCCAGTAAAACCAGATTGCCTTCAGAAGTCACCATGCGAGCAAATATTTGGGGTGCACTGATTGCAGTTTCTGGCCGATCACCGATCTTTAAAAAGTCTGACCTGATGATTCCAATTTTGGCCCAATTAATCTTTTTTTTTTTTTTTTTATAATTGTTTTCTTTTTTAATACAGAACAAAGGAGCAACTGCGCAGCACTTATAAAAAATGAAAAATCAAATTCCAAGACAGAGTTGTGGACAATGTGTTCACAATGTAACAGAGGACCTATGAAGTGAAATTATTTTTGCCACTCGATTCTGACTTTTTTGTTTTGTTTTAAATGTAGCGACAAAGTTGCTAAATTGACAACAATTGTTAGCTGCTACGTCCAAACAGTGTAACTCTTGCAAATGTAGTAGTCTCTAAATAACTACTGCACATGTGCCTCAACACACCATCCCCAATGTGAAATATAGTAGTGGCAGGATCATGCTGTGGGGTTGTTTTTCTTCTGGTCAGATTGTCCCAGAAACTGCAGAAGTAATTTCACCTTCCAGCATCACAAACCTAAACCTGAAGCCAAAGCTACATTGGTTTGGTTCAAATTATAGTTATGTGGCTTAGTCAAAGTTTATATTTCAATCCAACTTGGGAATCTGTGGGAAGAGCTCAACTTTCTTTCAGGGAAAGGATTTCCATTGACCTCTATATGACAAATAATAATAGAGTAGAGATAGTAAAACTTTTTTCGTGTCTGTTGTGTGAACAACACATCCGACAGGGTCATAAAATAAACAACAGACACGAGAAAACACCACCAGTCCTGCCGAAGTGGAACTACGTATTCAAAGTTCTTTGTTTCTCAGGTGACAGTGACATCACCAGCTTCCCTGTAGATGATACAGCTTCCCTGCTGTATCATCACACCGCAATGATACAGCAGCGGGTTCCCGGCGGTGTGATCATCAATACGGTTGTCATCCAGCTGCGTCTGCAAGCCTCTGCATGTGGCATTCCACCTCAAGCACGAGCAAATATTGTTCTATAAAACCACTAAAACAAAACAGCCTGGAGCCAAACACTTTGGTCTGACGTCTTCGTTGGTTCCCTGCCTTCCAGGATGGGATAATTCAGAGTGACCAAACAGAAGGCCAGTGGACTGTTCTTACTTCTTGAACGTGTTTCTAGGTCTGACTATAGACTGAGAGTTAAGGCCCCGCGTCCTGCTGGTCCGTTTTCACTGGGCTGATCCGAGGACGTCTTCATCCTCTTTGTTTAAATGATCCATCCAGATGCTTTGGGGAGTGTTTGGAATCCTTCCTGACAGTGGCATAGCTTTAGCTTAGGTGGTGCACAGATAAAGCGGCTGGCCAATAAATCGGGTCGATAAACTCAATTTTGGGACATCAGCAGTCGGTCTATACTTCCATATTCCCCAGCAATGTTTAGCAACTTTTCAGATAAAATTTAAAAGTTGGAGCCGCACACAATTTTTTTAATATCCTGAGCACTTATTTTATTTTCTTATGCTATGGGCTAACTGTGTAGAGAATAAAGAGGGTGGGAAACGGCCTGATGAAGGCGATATCCCATCTCTTCACCCTCTTAGATCTTGTTCCTTTTAATTGTTCCCACAGATGATCTGCTTTTTCTTAGATTTCTCCTGTTTTTAAAAATGTGATGTTCTCGATTTTTGCCCCTTCTGCAAATTTCATCGTTTTAAGTCGAGATGAGAGCCACAGCGGTCAGGGAAGGCCTCCCCCAAGCCTGCCGAACCCCCTCCCGGACCGCATCGGAATGCACGGTGCGTGCCTCTTCCTCGGCCCACCCCGCACAGCCACCCACTCTGGGCATTTTAGCACGCAGTCGCCGCAAATTGCTTACAGACTTTTCACACATAGTAACGTGCCGCTTTATAAACTGGGATAAGTGCAACCAGCGCAGGACGCCAAGCTCCGTGGATCTTTGCACGGTAGAGCAACGGAAAGGGTGGGTCAGTGGGGCGAGGGGGATTCTTAGTCACTGTCTCCCCTCCTTTATTGTTTAAGGTATAGTGCCTGTTTCTGGTTATGGACAGGAGCAGTAACAGCAGAGACAAAAATCACATCAGGAATCTTTTTTTTTTTATGATCCAGCGGAGAAAGATGAGCGTGTTTCTGTGAGGTTCAACTCTGTTCCTCAAAGTCCAAGCGAGTAAAAAAAAAAAGGAAAAAGGAAATTGATAAGAATCCAGACAGCCTGTGAAAGCTGCCCCCCCTCCTCATCTGATGGCGTCCCGATCCGTGGGCCTGGCTGGGTGTCAGCAGCCTGTGCCGGGGTGAGGGGCGGGTCGGGGGAGCCGGTGTCAGGGACACTCAGCTGGGGAAGGAGAGGACAACAGGGGCTTCGCTAATGAAGGGCCCGGCAGCTGGGAGGCCTCCGGGTTGTGCGGACCACCACTCTAATTGGCCTGATGAGATGCGGCGCATTCGCGACGAGGTCAGGCGCTGCAGGACGGAAGATTGGCCGCTGCCGGGTCAGAGGGAGCCACAAAGATTGGAATTAAACGGTGGTGATTTTTAGGTCCACTTAGAGAGATTAAAATTATTTATTTGAAACAATATTGTTTCAAATAAACAATATTGTTTATTCGACTCGGAACAGAGTAGAATAAACGTGAGATTTGTCTTGGGAAAACAAATGTGTTCAAGACCAGATTCACAAAGATGTGGCCCCCTGGTGCCCTGTCAACTAAAGAAAACTTCTTATGTTAATACAAACGACGGCACAGTACTAGGTAGTTCAATACATAATTAGGTATGAAATGATGATACCAACAAATAATGGGAGGTTTAATCTCTTGGCTAGTAGCTCAACGCTGTTTCCCAAAATAATTATTATAACTTCATCATTTAAAAATACTTATATTAATTTAAATACCTAAATATTATTACAACTAACCTGACATGGGCTTATGGCTCATATAAAGAACAACATCTGCAAAACATACATTAAAAAAAATTTATTATTTGGTGCCCCCAATCAAATGGAGCCCTGGGCTAGTGCCCCTGTAAGCACTTTGTAAAGTCTGGACTAGAATGCATTTCTTTTTCCCCGTTTGGCTTGAAGATTTGGACTTCAAATCTCACTTCATCTCAGTAACTTCTTAGAACTTTCCAACTATAAAGAGGTTATTTGTGATTGATCTGGTATTAAATATCAATCACATGCCTCACTTTTCAGTAAAAATCTGAAAAGTGAGGCATGTTTTTGTAGCATCCCTACTTTACTGATGCCCCTAAATGCAACGTAGTGCAACCAGCTGGATTCATGAGAATAAGAACATTGGCTAAAGTATATTGCAATGTTTAAATCATTCGTTTGGGTTTAAAATATATTTTGTTAAATGAGAAATAAAGAGGTAGCACCGTCAGCTACATGTTGCTACATGCTGTCAGCCTGCAGTCCATTTCCAGTCAGGATGTGAAAATTAAAGGCGTGCCGGCTATGAGTCAAATTAAGGTAACATTGTGTTAAAACTACATTTACAGAGTCCAGATTTACAAGGACTGGCTGGACAGTTTTGGTGCCCTACTCACTAAACCTAAAAGTCCTTTACTAATGCAGATTACAGTAATATGTAGTTCTGGACATCAGCAGGTATTAATTGATGCATGGTGTGTTTAACACGACCTCCAGCCAATAACTCCATGTTGTCCCCAAAGAAATCGACTATAACATAATAACTTTCAAATACTTGAAAATTATTAAACAATTGCTTATGTTTCTAAAATGTTGGCATTTGGGCCCATGAGTTTTATATAAAGTGCAATGTTTTCCAAACACGCATTTGTTAAAAAATAAATAAATAAAGTAAAATCTTTGCCCTCTCCCAAGAACAAATGTAGCCCAGGACTATTGCCCCTCAAAGTCTGGCCCTGGCTATAAGTCAAAAATAAGGACAAACATGTATTTGACTCTATATTTGAAAATTTTAAAAATTCTAAAAACCATGATAAAAATGAAAACTGTAATAATAATAATGTGTTTGTGTTTTTCAAATTTAAATCAAAACTTGTCTGGATCACATATTCTTCTTTCACATTTCCACTCAGCTTATTTGAAAGCAGTTTTCTTCACCTTCCATCTGAACTTCACACAAAGAAGGTGCATTTTACATGGATTACTGAGGTAATAATTGTCCAAATGCAATATATAGTCTTCATTGTATTCATCCAAATTAATAGAAATGCTGATAGAAATTAATTAGCTGGGAGGGGGAAAAAAACACGATTCCTTTTGATCGTTTATAAATTGAGCTGGAAATGATGGAGTTGTGTTTTTTTTTTTTTTTGTTCTGTTTTGTTTCCACAGTAAAAAGCCTTTCCTCTCCTCTTTTCTCTGAAAGAGTTAATCTGAAGTTGGCAGCCAACTCCTGCAGTCTCGGTCGGACGTGCGGAGAATCGCAAAATAAACGCCTTTAAAAAAAAAAAAAAAAAATCACGTTTTTTGTCCTTTAATGGTCGGATCAATTTAGGAAATTTAAGTTGGGAGAAGAAGAAGGGCGGGTCGGTGGGGTGGCATGTTTCTTCTTATGTGATCTCTGATGCATCCATAACACAGGATAATGTCATTGGGCATATTTAAAACGTATTATTTTTTCTTTTCTTTTAGAATAAATCGGGAGGGTTTAGGAGGAGGAGAAAATGCGCAGGGATTTCCAGATGTGGCGCTGGAATGATCCACGCTCATTCGGGGCCTTGTTCCCGTTTCAGTCCCAACATTTTAACCGTCTGCTCGATGCCTCTCCCCTCCCGGTGTCAACTCTTAGTCTCCATTTGGACGTCTAAACGTGCTGTTTGCAGAAATTCCCGACTCCTGGCAGAGTTCATCTTTTTTCTTTTTTTTTGCCTCTTTCTTCTCGACCATCCATATTTAAAGCGCCCTCGGAGAAGAAGAAAAAGCAGGCGCATTTTTAATTGTTTTGGCTGTGATTTTTATTTTATTTTACTTTTTTAGTTATCACCGGGGGTCTGGGTGATCCTTTTTTTTATGTTTGGAAAATAATCAACGACTTTAAGTGGGAGCATATCGGTCTGCTAGTAAAAGGCGCTTCGGGACTGTTTGTCTCTTTCTGGTGACCCCTTAACGCATCACAGGGCCCAGAAAGAGAGAGAGAGAGACGGAAACTATCGCGCGACAGATCTGGTTCCTAATAAATAACAAGCCCGTGTTATTGAGCGCGAGGCCACCCGCGTTTTGAACGACGTTAATTCGAGTTGCGGAGGAATGAAGGAGCGTTCAACACGCAGCTGCGCCGGCCTGTTTGCGCCACGCGGCAGACAGCGCAAAGGGCAGCAACCTGCGCCAGAAATCACCTGAGGGTTTTATCACTGCGAGCTGTTCCAATTGAACACAAATAGATTTGGTTGCATTTTATTCGGGTCGATTTGAGCCTATATAGGTTACAGGAATACATTTAGTTTTCTGTCATTTAAAAATAAAATTCCAACTCAGAAAATTATTCAACTCTGATTATTATTATTATTATTATTATTATTATTATTATTATTATTATTATTAATATAACTAATCTGATTCTATAAAAATGAACAAAAATTGGATTAGTTTGTGATCAAGGTGAAATAGAGATTTTTGTAAACAATAATTAAAAAAAATATATTCCCACAAGGTAGCTTATAAGTCAAGCATTTCCATGGCAACCACTGAATCAGTGCAGCTTTCTAAGAAACTGACTTGATTGAATAGATAAAGCTTAAACTTTTGCTCAAACGCAGAGATATTCTCCTCCACAGGTGCTAAAATGTAACTTTTAAGTGTTTGATGATTATGCACTATAAAAAGGAATTTTAGATGGTGCTAAACTGTAAATGTTATTTATTTCAGTTATTGTAACCTGTGCTTGACAAAAAGCTTCTTTAACCAGCTCAGTGATAGCACTAATGCTAAACGAAACTCATTAGCTGGTTGAGCTACCTCTGTAGTTGTCACTGACAACGAACCAAAGGCCTTAGGCAGGCAGAATACATTTAATTAGTTTTATTTGTTTTTTTCTTTATTGCTTACATTTTATGCCCTGATCTCAGTATTTACTTTGATTTTGCTGAGTAAAGACATCATAAAATCTGAAACTTTAGCTGCTGCCTTCACACAAGACCCATAAATGCTGTTGTGCTATTTTTGTTTTGTTCTTGTAATTCAAGTTTTTTTATTTTATTTCTCTCTTTTCAACTTTTGCAGCTCTCTTCTGTATTTCTATATTTTACGCTTTCTAAGCAGTGCTGTTTATGTTCAGCTTTGTCTTTCAGCACTTTGGTCAACATTGACATGTTTTAAGTCCTTTGAAATAAGTCAAATATCACACTACGCTAATTTATTTACAAGTGCTTGTTAGCTGTTTAACTTATATAATTTCTTTTCCAAAACTTCCAATTCTACACATATAAAATATTTGTTGTTTTACACTAAAATTGGCTGATAACTGAAGTGAAAAGGAAATGCTTAGGATGGATTTGTAATCAAAAGAAAACATTAACTCTTGTTGAAATCCAACTATTATTGAAGCTAATATTCACAAGCAGATATTTTTTTTAAACGCCCTCTGAAATTCTTTTTTTTTTTTTTTTTTTACAGTGCATGTTCCTCCAGATTTGTCATCTTTAAAGACTCCAGTTATTTATAGGAAGCAAACATGACTGTCTCTGTTTGTGGGAGGCTTAGAGAAATGACTCCAACCTCCTTGCAGTCGAATTCTGCTGACATCTGAATGGCGGCGCATTTGCATTTTGGCAGCAGAGAGGTGAACCCAGCGAGCTCTAATTCATTGTGAAAAGCAGAGACACGGCAAATCGCATTCAAGTGCCAGTTATCTTCTCTCGCTGCGGCACGAGCCGTAAAGCTCCCGCAGGTGCAGGCCAGCGCAGATACGTCGGACTCGGACGCGCGCTCTTATCTGACCCCGGATCGGACCCCGGCTGCGGTCAGACAGGCTGGACCCGGGCGGCTGCGTGTGCTCGGCTCTTTAACGAAGGCTGTGACGGTGTGTGTCAGAGAGACTTTTTCCTTTTAGGGGGTGTTTTTTGCAGTTGAAGGAGAAGGGAGGAAAATGGAAGGAACCTCAAATTAAGATGCAAGCTCGTCGAAATAAAAACATTTTTTATTTTTGTCCTGCATCAACAGCGGATGTTATTCCCAAATAACGAACAAAAACACTCGCTCGGTTTGACTAGTGCCTCAGTTAAAGGCTGTTCCGTGCTTTCTTTAGTCCACAAATGATTACAAAAATAAAATGAGTCCATAAAATTTAGATGAGTTTAAATAAGGAAAAGCGTGTTCTGAATATTTTTTATTGTACTCATTTCTATTCCATTATGAGTTGGATGTCAAAAACACTCATAGCCTCCCTCACCCCCCACGCCTGTACACAGTGTGTGAGTTTATTTATTTATTTTTCTTCAGCATCTATAAAAAAAAACATTGTTTCTGTTTTTGGACTTAAATTTTCCAAATTGTTGTGAAATCTGTGAAAATGTTTCCTTCTTGTTCCACTTTCAGCCGGCTGGAAAATATTTGCTTTATATGGCTAATTAAAGAAATGTTGGGGGAAAAAAAACAAAATAAAACAACCAACAGCCGAATTGTTAACCCATGAATGATCTTCCAATTGGCCCCCAGACACAACATGCCACATTCAAGACTTCTTAATTGAAATCAGTCAACATACAGACAAAGTTACATTTTTGTCTTTGCAGCTAATTTTAGCGTTAGCATTCCGTTGATGTTATACTTTACATGTAAAATGATAGATTATGGTGAACAACATTCCTAGAGTCCTCGACCTTCACTATTCATTTTAATCATACTTAGACTTGGAGTGTATTTTACCAGTTAGTGCTATAGCTATCTGGTTTTGTTAGCCTCCAGCTTATTTCCCAGCTAACAGAATAGCCATTTTTATGCTAACCCTAGCTAGCTAAGATATGGCAACATTAGCTACTTTAGCCTCAAAGATGGGAGATTACAAGACCTTTGACGTTTCTTGTATGACACATTATTTAAAATGAAACCAAATGTTACAAAACACCGAAGAAATTACCGCCTGAAGCTTTAGCCGATAGCCTCACAGTAAATTCCACTTAAACTGATAACGGAAATCCAAGATGGACACTGGCCCATTTGTTTTCTCTCATAATTAAATTTTACTGTAAATTACATCACAGAGAGATTAAAATTTTCCCAGATCACACTTGCAAATCTACATTAATGTGCTGTAAACAGATCAGGTCGTGGTAACCTGCTGGGAATTTAGTAGTTTTACTGTGGAAAACGGTTATTCGTGTACTGCTATGAAGAATTGAAATAGTTTCACTGATAAAACAATTTATAGTGTAACTTTTAGATTTGAAATTTGTTGCTGATAACACTACCATTTACTTTTGCATTTGTTGGTAAAGCCTGGACTGGATCAGTTGAGACTGAATATATATGTATATATACATACATATATATATATATACATACATATATATATATATAGAGAGAGAGAGGGTTGCATAATAGCATTTTCTCTGTTGGAGGCTTGACAGTCATTTCTAAATATCTCTGGTTTTTGTGACGCTTTGTTCAAAGAAGCTCCTCCTGTTTTCTTTGTTTCTTCAAAAATGGATGAAAAGATGATCAAATACATCTGCACTCAAAATGCATCTCATGAATGTACTCATGGATCAGTCAGCCCCTAACAGAATGGCACCCTGGGTGGTGAGCCACATGTAAAAAATAAATAAATCAACTGCTGGACATGTTTAATATCACATGTAATAATATGCTTGTCTTGGTTCTTTTGTTTAGATTTCCATGAAATTTTAATATTTGTCAATGAAATATCCGGTCATTAATAAATAATGAGTTGAGATTAAGTTTATTGCAGGTTTTATCATTTGATCAGGGGTCATAATATGTCATTTTTCAGAATCAGCTGGTCTATTTGAGGAGCAGCTCCATGATAAAGGTTTTTTTTTTTTAAAAATACATATGACAATATATATCATATGTATAATTCAAGAAAGTGCTATGCTACAAAGCAAACCCATATTCAGTCGGTTGTGATTTTCACCCTCAGCTTTCATTTATTACATATAAACAAACCGTTTCGCATCCATGTGCTGAGATCATTGTGTCAGTTTTGCATGTACTTTAGCATTTCCACGAAATATCCAGATAAACTGTCATGAAATGCTAATCAAAATGTTTTCCAGTATTTGTTGAGTTGTGGCAAGCATTGCCCCTCCACCCTCCATCCATATGCAGCCTTGGCCCATCTCTGGCTGCCATGCACATGTGCCGGAGCAGGTGCAGCCTTCGAAGTGGCCTCATCACTGCATCCTTCCTTCCTTCCTCGAGGAAGCAATATTTTATACGGGTCCTAGAGTTGATTGCTTTGCTGCCTTTAAGCAGCCCACCTCTCACTCTCGTAAACATTAGCGTGTTCTCCTCTCCATCCTTCTCTCTTGTTTGCACAGACAGAGGAGAGTGTGGCTCTTCCCTCTCTCTCTCCCCCCCTTCGTCTTTTGTTTGTTGCGCTGAACCCCGGAGCAGCTGCCGGCTGTGGCGGCGGCGGTGGTGGTGGGGTCTGGAGGGACTCTGGAGCTGCGTGTCCTCTCTTTGCCATCCTCTGCCAAGGTGGCATTATGCAAGCAGAGAGAGAGAGAGAGAGGGAGGGGGGTAGCAGCGGCCATAGTAAAGATGGAGGAGGGTGCGCGCGAGGACTTTTAGGCTTCTTCTCCTGAACTTTCCCGCCTTGTCAGGGTTGGAAGTTGTCGCTTTGGCTCGCGCACACCCTCTACCAAACTAACCTAACCTGCCCCCCTCCTCTCTCTCTCTCTCTCTCTCTCTCTCTCTCTCTCTCTCTCTCTCTCTCTCTCCCCTTCCCTCCCTCTCGGCTCTGGAAGCGAACGCATTGGCTGGGCTGCGGGCATCTCGTTGCCAAATAGGTGGGCCTTCTCATCGCGCTGGCAGAGGCTCAAGCGATGGTTAGGGAGAGAACGCGGAGAGGACGAGAGACGGCCAGCGAGACCCAGGAAGAGAGAAAGAGGGAGAGGGAGAGAAAAGGAGAAAAAAGGAGAGGCAGCACTCGGCTTTGCCAGCGGTCCTGTGCGCTCGTCCAACATTGATTCGGCTCTCGGTTTTTTTTTTTTCTCCTCTTCGATTCTGCGCGCGTGTAGGAGAGAGAGAGAGAGAGAGTGTGTGTGCGTTTTTTGTGAGCGAGTGGGGGTGTGTGTGTGTGTGTGTGTGTGAGGCGGGCCAAGGGATCAGAACAGACACCGCTACCAATTAGGCTGCACTTTGCCAAGGATTTTTTTTCCCCCTCCAGGTTTTTTATTTTTTGTGCTTTTTAAGAAAATGATTTTTCTAACTGTTCAAAACTGTTATTTTTATTACATATTCTCTTTATATTTCTGAATATTTCTTAGTATGCGCTGCTGATTATTTAATTTTCCCCATTTTTTATTATTATTATTAATTTTCTCAACTTTTTAAAGCAGCTAATTATTTTTTTTTTTTTCCAGTTGACAATCCGCTTCCAAGTGTTTTTTTTTTCCCCCTCCATCTCCTAATTCTCCTCTCCTTGCCAAACCAGCTCTGGCTTTACATTGGGGAGCGCAAAAGAAAAAAAAAAAATAACTGGTGCAAGAGGGTTTTTTTTTTTCTTTCTTTCTTGTTTTTTTTTTTTTTCCAGTTTAAACGCCGTGCCAAATTTATGATGAGAGTGCAAAATGGTAACTACCGGGCCGTCTGTCTTCCTCTTGCAGTGTGGCTATCTGTGGTGATTTGTGTCTGCTTTCAGTTTGTTGTGGAAATGTGACTCTGGTTGGAGCTCCCCTAGATTATTATTATTTTTTTTTTGTAGTTTTTTTTAATTTTTATCATTCCTCCCCTGCATGGTGTGTGTATAGCGCTGATAGGGAGCGCTATGGCTGAGCTTTCAGCGGCGCGTTTCAGCGGCGGGCTGGTGGCGGCAAAGCTTGGCGGCGGTGAGCGGCCGGTGTGTGGCGACCCTGGCACGGGAGCGCTGTGGCGAGATCTGGGCTTTGTTGCCCAGAGATATGTAGTGAAGGTATTAGAATACCTTGTGCCACCTTTTTATTCCTCCCCCTTTCCCCTGTCCAAACAGCAGAGAACCTGGGAGTGTATGTTGGCTCAGCTTTTCTTCTGCTTTTGGATTTATGCGTTTTGATTATTAGTATTGTATTTTTTTTTCGTGTTGAATGTTTGTTGTTGTCTTTGCTGGATGATTTGTTGGGTTATTGTACCTTATTAAGATTCACATGTCTGTGTGTTTGCATGTGCGTGTGATTTTATGTGACAGGAAAATTAAAAATACTTTGATGGTTATTTAAATTTTGAGATGTGAAGCAATTTAATATGTTTTATTTTGGATAGATTGTAATTGATTTTTAACTAAATAAATGTGTTAAATTGTAACCAAAATCTAAAATGACTAAATTACTTACATTTTTACTATGATGTTTCTTCTCATGTTAAAAGAAACATATATATATATAGATATCTATATATATATATCTATATATATATGTATATATATATAGATATATATATATTAATATATATATATATTAATGTAGATATATAGATATCTATATATAGATATGTATATATATTTGCGAGTAAAGTATGAAATGATTACTGAAAAAATAAAAAGTAATTTTTCATTCATTCTAAGAAGGATGCATCTTTTCCCTGATAGCCAAAGCTATTATGTGCTGTTTTTTGGCAGCAACTGCCTAAAGATTAGGAAGCTTGTATTAAACTAAAAGGAATTTTGGAGAGTATTCAATATTAGCCAATAAAGTTGTTTTCCTTTTAATCAAGCACGTTGGTTTGCTAATAGTGAATTTTTGAGATCATGCACTGCTTCATTTTGGTAACAAATTTTGCCTGAACCATTTATTGGGGATTTAACCGATGATGTTTTCAGTCATCTTTTAGCTATTGTCGTTCTCGTGGTGTGGTGTCCACTGGTTGACCAGGACAAAAGCTGATATGTTCATAGCGTGTGGGATGCACTGTGGATACCTACATCAGCTCAGTAAAAGATAAGGACTGTCTGAGGACTTGTGGTTGAAAAGGTTTCTGTTTTATGGTGAGAATTTAAGTTTTAGCTTGTTTAGCTGCAGCGCTAAACAACTTGCTAGCAAACTGGTCATCCCCTCGGGTTAAAAAAAGCACAAAAAAAAGAGAGAAGAATTGAACTGTGGTAAGGTATAAATACTCGTATAGAAACAAACAGAGAGAGGTTTCTCTCACATTCATGGCTAATGTGTCCTTCGTTAGCTACTTCTCTGTCTTAGTGTTAGCTAGCAAGCTTGTCTTTAGCATTAGTGCTGTTGCTAAAGCAGTTAAATTTGGATATGAATTGTAATTATTGCTTCAACAATAGAAACTTTCCTAAACGAACAAGGAGACTTTTTTCTTGGAATCATGGCTAATGTGTCTTTTGCTAGCTACCTCTGTCTTAGTGTTAGCTACCAAGCTTGACTTTACAACTAGTGTTGTTGCTAAACTGGTTAAATCTGGATTCAAATTTTACTTATTGCTCCAACAATAGAAACGTTCAGCCCAAAAAAGCTTTGTAACAAACAATGACACTTTACTCTCACAACCATTGTTAACGTGTCATTTGTTAACTACCTCTACCTCAGTGTTAGCTAGCAAGCTTGACTTCGGCATCAGCGCTACTGCTAAGTTTGGGGAACAAATTTGATTATTGCCACAAACTATAGAAACTTTCCCAAACAAAGATCTTGTAACAGTTATTAAATCTTACCGACAAAAACCTAACGCTTGAATTAGCAAACCAAATTCGATGGGTTTTGTTACCAAAACTGAATAGAATTGAACAATTAATGAAAATTGGAATACTATCAATGTGTAAAACATATTAGGCTACTATCTAAAATATATTTTCTGTGAATAATTTCAGAATAAAAAATGTTTAGTTCCACTTTTTAAATCAAATCTCCGTTCTGTAGCTGCTTAACAGTTTTCCCGTTCTGTCCTCAGGATGAATTTCACCCCTTCATCGAGGCCCTCCTGCCCCATGTCCGTGCCTTCTCCTACACCTGGTTCAACCTGCAGGCCCGCAAGCGCAAGTACTTCAAGAAGCACGAGAAGAGGATGAGCAAGGACGAGGAGCGCGCCGTGAAGGACGAGCTGCTGGGTGAGAAGCCGGAGATCAAGCAGAAGTGGGCCTCGCGCCTGCTGGCCAAGCTCCGCAAGGACATCCGGCCGGAGTTCCGCGAGGACTTCGTGCTCACCATCACGGGCAAGAAGCCCCCCTGCTGCGTGCTGTCCAACCCCGACCAGAAGGGGAAGATCCGCCGCATCGACTGCCTCCGCCAGGCCGACAAAGTGTGGCGGCTGGACCTGGTGATGGTCATCCTGTTCAAGGGCAGCCCCCTGGAGAGCACGGACGGAGAGCGGCTGGTCAAGTCGCCCCAGTGCTCCAACCACGGCCTGTGCGTCCAGCCGCACCACATCGGGGTGACGGTAAAGGAGCTGGATCTCTACCTGGCCTACTTCGTCCACACACCAGGTATGTGTTACCGATATGTTACAGAGCCGGGGGTTTTTATTTTTGTCGAGAGCACCCTTAGCAGACGCAGAGGTCAGGTTCGGATTTAGCCTCCCACTCTGGAATCTGTGCCAAATGGCCTCGATGCCAAGACAAATGCCACATTTAAATATTTAAAGGGACAGTATGCAGAATACAGTTCCCCACACCGAAAGAAATGTTAGCAAAAAATTTAAAAAAGACAAACGCCTTCTTTGCTGATAGTTGTTTCTTTTTGCTTTAAAGCGTTTCCAACAGTTTTCAAAGTCCGGGCTTAAAATCTGTGTTTGCTAAGAGATATGTTTGCGTTGGTACATTTGTAGAAGCATTTGTGTGCAAATTTAACTAAATCCAAACGTGCATGTTTTGCGGCGCCGTCGGTAAACAAAAGCATCTGCAAGCGGGTTTATCCCCGGCGAGTGTGCTCACGGTTCCGCGTGCGTGCACGTGAGAAGCAGTTTGTCATGTGTCTGTAATCCCTTCGAATGGGAGAATGGTGTTTGCTTGTGCGCGAGCGTGTGTGTGGGGGTGTGTGTGTGTGTGTGTGTGGTGGTCTGGAGAGCGCCGTGACAGCTGGCCCAGTCCCAGGTAGTTTCGGAGGCAGCCAGTCTGCAGCGCCCCCGACCCCATCCCCGATCGCCTCAGCCTATCGGCACTCTCTGCATAAACACACACACAAACACACACATTTGCGCACCCCTGCACTCTGCACACAAACACCCGGATGCTCCGCGCGCTCCTCTCCGGATCGTACAGATCAAAGACTTCTCGTTGTTTACGCATTTTATTTTTCCAGATCGATTCGGGAAGTCGATCACCTATCCAAACCAGGATGAAATAATTTAAATGAAAACCGCATCACAGTTCATGTTTTTCTTTTTAATGTCTGTTTGTTTTGTTTAAATTTTTTTTCATACACACTTCAAAACTAAACTAAAATTTAATATGCAAGTGTAAAAAATAAAAATACAGGAGGTAACAGGATTAATTAATTATTAAAATTATTATATCTCAACTGAACTGCTTCGTTTTTCCAAATAAAGCCAGTCTGTACTTAGGGTGGGAATTTATTGTATCATTTATCAGGAAAAATTTCTTAATGTGATTGAAATTTTGATTCTCTGTTGTCTCGATAAATTTCTACTGATGAAAAAAAAACATCAGTTATCAGAAATGTATATTTTTTCTCAACTGTTCCACGAGAGCATCAACACATATCAGTAAATTTGCAAATATGATTAAATGCAGTCACTGTGTGCAGCTTAGTGATCTAAATCCCTCCTGTTCCTTAAATGAAGAAGCCTGGCTGAAAGGAGAATATTTCTCAAGAGCAGAATCTGTTTGTGGACACACAGACAGCCATACAGTCGCCTCAAACAATATTAAAAAGTCATCTTTTGATTTATTTTATTGTTATCACAAAATATTGTGATAAAATTCTAAGTCCATATCGCCCACCACTAGTCTGAACCGGCTTTCTCTGAATTTAGAAGAAAAAAGTATCCAACTGTCGGTACGCTGGCTGGCACATACGGGGGCAGCTCCTCCGCTGCAGTCATCGCTCCACTCTAGCGTCACTCCAGCTGTCGAGCAGAAGGTCAGGTGTGAATCCTCAACGTCGCGGCGCTGATTTTATAGAGTCCGGGAGGTTTTCATTCCTTCCCCCCGTTGGCGGGGAGGCGGGGAGCTCCCTGCCAGCCCCACGGCCTCCCTCCAACCCCAGGCTCCTTTCAGGCCGGCACGTAACGCACTGCCTTTCTAAAGCGTCTCTTCCTGTTCCACAACGCACCGTGGCGAAGCGGCGCTCAGATCAGTACCGAGCGCAGCCTGGTGCCTCCTTCGAGGAAAGCCTTTTTTTTTTCCTTTTTTTAATTCCTACCCCCTCCTCTCTGTCTGTTCTGCCAGTATCCACAGACTCCCAACAACACACCAGCTCTCTTTACATTGTTACTTCGTCGGCACATAAATAAAGCATCTCGCAAATGTCTTGTTCGGGTTTGAAACTTCAATATTTGCCCGTACGACCGGACCTGAACACAGTACCAGAGAGCAGGGTGTAAGTCGGGACTTAGCGAGCCGCAGAGTCTCAGAGACTTGGCGGGGTTAAACAGAGTTGAAAGAGGACAGGGAGACAGTGGCTCCACTCTGACCTTTTGGGTGGCAGTGTTACAGTTTTATTCTTAGCTCTCCATTCCAGGGTGTCTGACTGTGTTTGGCGGAAGCTGTCAGTTACCATGGACCCAACGATTGGACCACAGCCGCCTCACCTGCCGCTCTGCTCCTGTCCTGTTTTTTTTTTTTTTTCCACCCACTGAAGTCACTGTTGCCACCTATCAGAGGTCAGGATTTGACTTACAGATCAGGAGACACACTTCCTCTCCTGCCCTGTGCCCAGACGATGCGTCTCTTCTATGTGCAGTTATAGATTTCAGTGCCTTCCAGAAGGCTCAGGCTTGTATGAGACTTATGCGGGATGAGCGCCTTCACTAGAAATACCACGACATCGCGATAGTCTATAAAGATTTAGGGCAAAAACTTACACCGTGATCTAAATGCGTTAAAACAGAAAATAAGTACTGGAGATGCACCGATTGCGGGTTTTGAAACACCAATATTCAAAAACTATAACCTGCTGATTCCAGTTTTGGCCAATAATGAGTCTTTTTTTTTGACTGAAAAGTTACTAAGCAAAGCGACAAAGTTGATAAATTGGTAACAATGGGTCAGCACTCAACCACGGCAGAGCAAAAGGGAGCTGTGGAAGATTTTGAGACATTTGTGGATCTAGATAAACTTGGTAGATAATGTTGGTTTCTCATGTACGAATCATTTGATCACACAAAGCGAAGATAATTTCCTCCAATTTATTGATGCAGTCCTTATAAACAGTTTCACTCTGGCTATAGTGTATCTTTACCCTTCTAATTTCCATAACATAAACATCGTCTATGTTCAAGTTACACTAAAGGGCAGAATATTATCCCTTTTTTGTTTTGCTCTTTATAAAGTAACATGTTTACTGTGGTAATACCGTAGCTTTTAAACAGCGTTACTTGAATCAAAACATGTTTTTTCACACCATTATGGAGCCACAATTCTTCCTGTTAATTCTCAGTCAACGATAAAATGCGAGCGATTGTCTGCTGTTGCTAAGTTCTTGCTTCCATGACAAAACGCTAATGTCAAACAAACTAAATTTCACAATGGTAGTGTTTCCATTAAATAAAAAACACAATTAAAGTCACATGAACAAGGTCAAAATTGGCATGTTTCCTTTGAGCAAATTTATTTCCTCAAACTGTGCAATTATATGGTAAATGGAAACGCAGCTACAGACTCAATGCAGTCCGGTGGGTTTCCTTAAAAACTTTTTAACTTACTTTGAAGAATTGGCTGAACGTATTGCACTGTTTGAAATTAGTACTACTTGGAATGTATCTGTGATTGAATTGAAATTATTTTTTTTGTACAGTGCCTTGAGACGACATTTGTTGTAAATTAATGCCCTAGAAATAAACTGAACTGAATTGACGGTTTATTTTCTGCGAGCCATTTTCAATTTGCCAAACGTCTGTGTTTGGCTAATTGAAGTCTCCTGACCAGCAGTGTGCAGCTACAGGGTTTGGGGAGACAGACTTGCACTACTCTGTGTTTTCTCAAAGACATGATGTGATAGCAGGTTTTGAAGCCAAACTTCCTCTTAAGCCTCTGTAGAATTCGTGGCAAATTAGCACCAGGTCTGTTTTATTTCATTGAATCTCCTAATAGTTCAGGTTTGTGGAGACGTACAGGGGATCAAGCCTGACATCATGTTGCCTTGGGTCCCCCCCATTCGCTCCGTATTTGTCTGTACTGATAAAGCCGCACGGTTCCAGCATTAGTCATGTTTGGAGCGCTGTCCGCCTCATGCGGCTTTCATTACTTGGGGGGCGAGGGGGGGACTGTGAGGATGAAAAGCTGTTTCTGAGAGCCTCCGTGTTTGCTCTCGGCGCTGGAGACAGACGGGCCGCGTAGGTTGCCCGGGCCAGGTCCGAACGCCAACCGTGCGCGCCGTCTCTCCACACGCTCATTTACCCGTCGGGGTGTCTTTGTGCGTGGTGCCGACATTACAAATGACCAAGGGAATCTCTTTTTAAAAGAGACAAACAAAGGGAGGGGACTTGGAAGCGGACAGCGAGACCGATAGACTTAGCGCCTTCTCGCGTCACGCTAATCCATCAAACACGTCTTATCGCCGTTGCCCAATATCCTGAGCTTCAAATGGAGATACCATTATCAGGTCTGTGGTTACATAATGAAAAAAAGATTTGAGGCTTTTTTCTTTCCCCACACGAACCTCCTTGTGTTCCCTGGTTAAAACTGGAGGAGAAGGAAACAAAAATCGGCTCTGCGGAAGGCGTTTTTTTTGTTTTTTGATTGTGCTGTGAGGAGCAGAGCTCCATATGTCCTCTACGTGGAGGCCTAGTCAGCCTCTGTTGGCTCTTTCTCAGAGTCCTCAGTTTCCTTCAGTTACGTGTGCGTGTGTGTGTAAAAAAAGACATGTATGGAGCTGAGATCCCGTGTGAATCGGTAAAAGGACTCAGTCGCTCCTCAGTCGGTTCCGCTGACCGTTCGTCCAGAACTTTCCATCGCTCTCTGGAACCATGGGCTGATCTCGGGCTTGGGACCCGGCCAGCCTGCTTCTTATTCACTGCAATTATCCAGTTTAGTGAATAACGTTGAGCGAGGAAGAAAAAAACCCCCACAAGACTAAAGCGAATGATTGAATTAGGTTGAATTTTCAAACAAAAGTCTCAGTTTCGGAAATTTAAAAATTCTTTGTAGCAGAAAGTGTTTGACGGAGGCAGATTTATTTCCTAATTTCACTGTACACTGATTTTTAATTATTTCTGCAATTAAGAGTAATAATTAATTTTTTGTCTCTGTAGCAGCTCAACTAATTTAGCTTTTTAAACTAATCTGAAAGTATGAAAAAATGTATTTATATAAGACGATTGCAGCTTAAAACAGCAAATGAATCTGAATCAAAAAATTTCCTTCCTTCTTAAATTAGCAAGCCTGTCATTTTTCTCTATATATTCCCCGCCCCATATTATTATTATTATTATTATTTTTTACTGTAAAAATAAAAATGCAGCCGCTCCTCTCCTCCCTCTGTACAGGCGCCAGGCCTGAAATCTGTCTGTCCGCTAAAAACATACGTATTCCCGCGCGCACAGGAGGGGCGGCTTGGCTCTCCGAGCCGCCTGAGCCAAGGGGCAGAGAGCAGCAGGAGTGGAGAGGTGAGGTGAGCCGACGAGCCCAAAAGGAGGGAAGAGGAACGGATTTATAGACAAACATGATGTGCTTCTCGAATTTTTTTTCTGGGCGGTTTCCAGCGAGATCCCGACCGGCTTCGTTCCCGCGGTCTGGCGAAGTGAACCCACGTGGCTGGCACGAGCCGGAGCCTTTCCATAGACTTAAAAAAAAAAAAAAAAACAACATTTAAAACAGATAATTTGACACAAATATAAATCCTCTTTGATAAAAGAACCGAAGTGAAACCTCTAATAAATTAATCTGTCGCTTTTTCGGCTTCGCTTTATTTCGGTTTGCGTTCGGCCGTCTTAAACGCTGCTCTTTTCTGTTTGGACGATGCTGAGCGCTGATATAAAGTAAAAAGAAAAGCGTAGAATAAAGATAATGCAAAATGCCATGCAGGAAACAAAGACGGAGGGAGGGCACACATTCAGGCTAGCGGGGCTGCTTGGCAGCGCTTGGCACCCGGAGCTGCAGCTCTGTTTAGAAGGTGCCAGCTTTTCAAACCGACACACAGACCCTGCCAACTTCTCCTCTTCTCCTCCTTTTCTCCCTCACTCATTTTTACATTTTCTTCACCCCCAACATCCTTATTTTTCCTTAACGCTGTACGCATCCTTTCGCGCTCCCTCCTGCGGGTGCCGCAGACCCCCTTCGGCGTCTCTTATATCCAGAATATACGCAGATATTTTCTTCCATATATATTCACCAAGATTGAATAAAACGGCTATCACGTTACCGTGATCCCTTTTCTTTCCTTCCAAAGTCCTTTTCCAGCAAATTTTTAGCAGAGCGAATATTGTTACTCGCTGTGATGGTGGATTCAGGTCCATAAAAACAAAATGGAGGATAAAGCACAGCTCCTCTCCAATCAGAGCAAAGAACGCTTCCACATGTGGACAAGAAACGTTAAACACAACTAAGAGGATTCATTTCTCCCAGTTTTTTTTTTTTATTATTATTTTTTTTACCTTGTTTTGACTTCGGCCGAACAGTTTCAGGAAACACTCGGTTTAATTCCGGGGGAATGCGAAGTGGACAAGGCGAGGACGCGCGGCGCTGTGAGTGACGGGAGAAAGCGTTAAACGCTGGGTGTGGGGGTGGATGGAATTACCCAATAATGATCAGAAAATTAGAGCCATTATTAAGGGAGAGTAAACAGGCCTCTCTAAGTGTGAAAGGCCTCTATTCAGCCAAGACCTGGAGCAGGGCTCCTTTCTTCCTTTCAGAGATCCACCCACGGCCTCGAGAGCCCCTCCTTTTGTTCCCTGGAATAACAGCGGGGGGCTGCCGAAGTGGGGGTCCCGCGTCCTCCCCCGTGTCATGAGCGCAGTATGGAATATGGCTCCTGACTGCACTTCACGAGCATGACTCCCTACTTATTTCACCTACAAAACAAGCTGGCTTTTTCCTCCTCCTCACTTTCATTCACTCTAACTCGCCTAATTAGCTGTTTGATGTGCTTACATCAGATGCCGTCGCTCAGTTCGGAAACGCTGGCAGCGGGTTTTAAAGTGTTTCTGCGAGAACACCTGGGCGTCCGTCTTTTTTTACATTTTATTTCTTCTTCTTCTTCCATTATCGGCACTTAAAGCGCTCCATTTCTTCTCCGCATCCAGAGAGTCGGCAGTCGGGGTGTTGCTGGGGGAACGGGGTGCAAACTGGGTGCTAATGCGGTGGCGCCGGTTTCCGGCGCAAACGTCCTAATTAACGGCAAACAAAAAAACAAATAAAGTTGTCCCTGAGCAACTGAAACGACAAAGAAACGAAGAGGGATTTACACTTCACAAGCCGGTCGAGGGAATAAAGAGGCTGTGTTCCTCTTTTTCCTCCTTTCTTTTTCCCCCCCTCGTCACATCCCATCCAAGCACTGACCTCCTTTTGGATTAATACTGCAGCACAGCACCAATCTTTACAGTTTTTGTTTGTGGCTTGGTTTGTTTTCATGACTGGTTTGACATTCTTTCCTAACATGTCATCACTAACTAGGTTTAGCAGGTGTCCCATCCTCTTTCTGGGTTGAACAGAAGCCCAGGATTATTTTATAGCCTAACTGCACTTTAAACGTCTCTACAAGTTCCTCCCTAATTTGTCTGCTTGGTTCCTTTGTGTTCACGAAGCTGTTTATTCCCTAAAAAACCTCAGAGTCGTTCACAGAAATTCACTAATAAGGTGACATTTTACCCCTGGGTTTTATTCAGGGTGTTGGCAGGGCCGGATTCACAAATACAAATATAAGAGTTCCTGGGCTAGAACCATGTTTGGTGCTCTCTCCAAAAAAGAAAAAAGGCTTTTATTTATGCAAATTATAGTACATTAATAGGTAGACCTGTAACTCAGCATGTTTAAGACGTCCCATGTGAGATGGCTCCATGTTGGTCTTGTGAAGATACACTAGAAGTTCACTATTATTAAATAGTTGCGTATTCTTTATACTAACAGAAATGTGACAGTAGTAAAATACTATACTTCACACGAGGTTTATGTAAGGTTCAATGTTTGTAAAACATGCATTCATTACAAAAACACTCTAAATCTTTGGACGCCCCCCCTTCAAAACTCGGTACCCTGGGCTACTGCCCCTGTTGACCCTTTCTAAACATTATCTGTCATGTAAAGAGACAGGTGTCTTATACTCTTTGGGTAAAAAATTACGTTCAAAACTGATAGAGACTGAAAATGTAGAGGTCCAACTGTAAAACTACAAAAACACAAAATTTTACTAAGTATTTTAATCTGGTTTTTAATCTGAAATAAGACAAACTAGTTTACTTTTTGCAGCTCGTTTTGAATCAATAACTGCTAAAAATTCCTGTTCCACTGACAGATCATAGGAAAAATCTGCAAGTGGACCTAGTAATTTTAATCTGTTGTCAAGAATTATTGACTTAAAACAAGCTCCTAAATCTCGCAGAAAAGTTCCTTTTAAGTTAGTCTTATCTTACACAAAGAGATCCTCATTACAAACTAGTCAAAATACTTTAAGATTTTGTGTTTTTCCAGTGCAGTTTTGACCTCTCCTTGTGTCCCATAAGGACATTCACCAGGACAGGTCCGCCTGAGAAAAACAACAAACACCAAATCCCTTCCTTTTTTCACCACCCTGCCTGATTTTTTCCTCCATCCCCATTTCACTTGGATGGTTCTCGTTCTCGCCGGCGGTCTGTTTTTAAATTCTTCTGCCAGTTTCATTTGTATTCTCTTTCGCAGCTTCAGGGCATGAATTTCGTAAGATGGTGGGAAAAAATTCCCGCTCTTTCTTCACCTTTTTTCCCGATGAGTAAGAAACAAGGAGGAGGTTAGACAAAAAAAAAAAAAAATATGTTTTTGAAATTACATGGTTTAGGTTTTTCCTCACTTGGATGAGGTTCTTTATTTATGTGCATTCAGACGGTGCAAGTGAATGGCGTTTCCATGGCCACACTGCTTCCCCGCCGCCCGTCCTCGGCGCACCTTTCCTGGGTTCTGTCCAAGGAGTGTCAGCGACTGGCCTGCTTGGCACAGTCAGTGGCCTTGCAGTGCTGGGCTGTTTCTGTGGCCACCGTGTGGCTCTGCCAGAGGAATCCACTCAGATCATTTTCACTCTATAGAGGGCATCCCCCGCATGCGAATGAACAGCACCATGCCTATACAGTCGAGTTAGACAGAGGCTGTAAAAACAACGGTCATCACACGCGATAAAGACGCTTTTCTTTATCCTTCGAGGAAAACGACAGATACAATGACGCTCTGATGGTATGCTATTTATGAACAACTTAAACACTTGTCGTTGGACGTTTATCAAGTGAGACGCGTACAAATGTCACGGTAATTTTAGAACCAAAATGTTATTCACACATGCGTGGCCCAGCAGGTTTTTTATTCCTCTAAGATGCTAGAAGTGTCTTCTGACGTGGCAGCTCGGATAGAGTTTCCCTGCAGCAAGTAGAAAATACAGAGCTGCTTTAACCTTACATTGGCTTAACCCCCTCCCACCTCCCCGTTGGGACGTCCAGCTGGTATATGTCGAAATAATATCTGCGAATTTAACCTTTTTCTTTGTTTAGGTTCGTAAAAATGTTACTATGCCGTAAACTACCGAAGTCGTAATTTTGCCCTTTCCTATTGTCAGTTTTGCTTCAATGTCGTGCTTCGTTACTCGTAAACCTAAAGTGGTTTGCATGTAGGGGGAGGAATTGGACACTCTCAAAATGCATAAATCAGGATTTTACACCAATTTGGGAAATATTTCCTGCTTAATGCGTGGTGATAAATTTTTACAGGAAAACATGCGTGCCTTTCCTCTGCTGGAGGGTCAATTACAGACAAATAAAAATGCTCTCTTTTATGAAGACAGATCTTTGTGGTCAGCTACTCTATCCAGCTTTCATGTATACATACATATCTAAATATCTATATTTACAAATACATATAAACTCTAAGTGTATGAAAATACTCTTCATTTAACCACATTTAATGCAGTTCAGCATAGCTGCAAAAATATTTATACCTCTTTGACTTTTAAGTATTTTCTCACATCAAAAAGTGCAAATCTCAATGTATTTTGGGGATTGTTTGCGTTACGCCAACTCAAAGCAAAACATTATTTTGAAATGGAAGGAAAATGTTACATGGTTTTCAACATTTTTGCAAATAAAAAAATAAAAACCAGTGTAGCTCAGTTATACTTCGTGAATTGGCTTAAAATAATCTAAAGCTCATAATTTCTGCCAACTTTGAAGGTCAATGTATGTTGTGGCATGTATTTTAATCCCTTGAGCACACATTGATTGCCTCAAAACAGATATGTGGATTTTCGCTTACTGCACTTATCCAGTTATGCCATTAGGTGGCAAAGCCTACTGCAAGAGACAAGCAAAGCCGAAAAAAGTTCATTATGCAAATCTCTTGGACAACTTCAAAATGTTAGCGTAGGATTCCTCCGTTGTGTCTCCATTAAACAAGATTTCTCACCAGAACTGGCGAAGGCAGAAAAAACCATGAGACAATATCTTTTTGCCATTTATTATGGGTCATATTTAGATACATTTTGAAGTCAAAATTTAATTTCTCCTTATTCATTTTGAAAGTTTTATCCTACCAGAAACAAAAGAAAAACTACCAAAGCCTTCATGTTTCACTCAGTCGCGTCGACGCCACAATCCGGAGTGGTGTCAGTTTGAAAAGGTTTCCTTGGATTGTTGGCTGACGACTAAACGCTAAATGTATTGTACAGCAGAAACAATAATTAAGTTTTTTTTTTTGATGCATCGATGTGTGTTGCAGTTAACTAAAACGTAACCTTTTATTTGCAGTTACAGTGGCTGCATAGATTTTAAGTGTAAAATAAGTGTTTTCTGACAGAGAAAACGCTTGTCTTTTTGCAAGTTGGTTGACATCGTTGCAGTGGGAGGAGCTACGACTCGGAGTCTGGCCTTATGTGTGACTCCACAGTGGAAGTGCTCCAAAAACAAAAGTGCCTGGAAATAAGTTTCTGAGTTTCAACATCAGAACATGCCTTTGAGCGGAGGTTCGTATTCCAACAGGATAACTTTATCCCAAGCTACAACTGAATAATTTAGATTACAGTATTAGAATGTCCCAGTCAAAGTCAAGAGCAAAGTCCCATTCATTCTGGCTGAATGGGATTCAATGATGAATGAGCAAACTATTTAAGAAAAGCTCAGTACTCACTGTATTGTCATAGTCTTAACGCCATTGGTGGGAAGCACATTTTTATGTTGCCTGATTTTCACATTTAAAAGATTAAGCTCAGATCCCCAGAGGCTCCATAACTCATAGAGGTGAAGTGTGTGAGGAACCCTTTCAAGTGTTTGCATATGCTCTCAAGCGGAGTGCGTGTGGATCCTCATTTGTGCAAGTAAAAACCGGGGTGAGTGACAACAAACAGGAACGTTAGAGAGCCCTCACCGGACGGACCGAGCACCTGAGGCCCCCCTTCGCACCTGATGCCAAACACATGAAAAGGGGAAAGGATCCGCGGAATTACATACACAACGACATGACCCAGCTGGAGACTGGGCTTGAGACGGACTGGGAGGGATTGGAAACAAACCAGACCCAACTGGGTCCGTGCTCTCTGGTCTTCGACTGGGTGCAATCTGTCACCGCAGCGCTGGAAAGTCTTAAAGCCGCACAATCTCCTGAAAAATTCACCCAGAGGGAAGCAATCTGCAAATGACTCCAAGGTGCAGAGTATTAAAAATTCTGCTTATTATTCAGGATTTGAACGTCTCTTATATCGCGGGGGCTGATCCGCTCTGTTATTGTCCCCTTCGTGCGGTTACGTTTGATTGGTGTATTATTAGGCTGAGACCACCCGGTTTCTGAGCCCCCACTTGAGTTTCCATTCTTCTGCTGCTTGGCTAAAATGTCGGGCGCTCCTCCAGAAAGCCAAACATACAGGAGAGCTCGCTTTAAGGGCGAACGCAAAGAGAGCAAAGGCTCTGTCGCTGCCATCACCGCTGGGCATTCAGGAGAATGGCGATTCGGTTTGTTTTCAAGAGCTGATGATCTGGAGATGACCTTTAAAGCAGAGGGCAAACAATTTAAGAGCAGTAAATCTGAAAAGAGGAGTGGGTGGATGCGAAGGGATCTTGCTTCTCGGTCTTCAGACAACAGTGAATAAGAGCAATCTGGCCTTGGTTCTGCGGTTAGATTTCTATCTGCGGTTTTGGCCCTGGGAGCATCTCTGCTCCATTTTTTTCCCTCCCTGTCTGCTCTTTTATTGTTGTTTCTGCTCTTTTCATTTGGGTTTACATTCCCCTCAGGCCGGGCCGTAAAACAGACCTTAACAAGATACGGCTCACACCAAATGGCATCGCAAGGAGTTCTGTTCACACCACTGAGACAAACACGAACACAAGTGTGATTACTGTAAGGTCTGTATAAGCTTTGCTCTGTCACATGAACTAAAGGGATTGGAGTTTGTTTGTTTTTTGGCATGGACACAAATGACACATCCTCAAAAGCTTTTCCACTTTGAAGATGAGATTATGTTTTAAACATTAAGCTAAACATGTCTCCAGTAGGGACTATGATTCAACTTTATTGCCTGTAGGCTTGGGACAGAATTGCCTTTGCTGCCATACACCTTGAACTTTTCCATATTTAACTCTAGAGGTCAGAAGCTTAGACGGTAGATTGTTATGACATAACTATTAGTCATGCACTCTAAAATTGTCTAGAAGAGGCTACGATGAAAAGAAAGAGAGGAAGAAACAAGGAAAGAAAGAAAGATTACACCAAAATGAACTTTTTTGAATAGTAAGCTAACAATGCACATACATTGGAATACACCGTTCCTACAGTGAATCATGGTGGTGGATTTTCACAAATTGGAAGAAAGACCAAAATAAAGTCACAATTAGCATTAACGTAGCCACAACCTTCACTCTGAGATTTCCAAAAGGCTGCCAACATTTCCAAATGAAGCATGATGCATAAGAGAGAGAGAGGTTAAAAGTTCAAATGCCTCTTTTACCACTTTTATGAAAGATCCTCAAGGTATAAATGGCACGACTGACTTCTAGTGGCAGATGAACCCAAAAATGTCATGCAGGAAATGATGTAAACTTTCAAAAATGGAAACCAAATCTCTGCTGTATCATCCAGGAAGTGAATGTAATTCTATAGAAAAACATTTTCCATTTAAAAAATTTGCTACAACTGTTTCTTTTTTTTTTCCTGACTTCATTTTTAAAAACATTACTGACACTGAAAATAGCCAAGTCTTCTTCTAATAGTAAGCGCAAACAGTGAGCATTGTCCTTTCACTTGTCAATCGGATTTGATTTCTGAGACACTCAAGACTTTTTCCACGTATAAGCAAACTGATTCTGGTCACAAGACAGTTTTTCTGTGCATCTTTCCCTTGCATACTGGGCAGTTGTGTAATACAACCACCGTCTTTTATGTAGACAAAGATTTTGATCTTTTCAAGCTTGTTAAAGGCAAGTAAAGCCAAGTAATCTGCCTACACAGTGTCCTCTGTGTGGTGGTGCTTTTAGTTGCTCTACCAACTTCTGGATTATCAATTCACTTGTATTGAAAATACTTATTGGTGTCCATCATAAGGGGGGAATGCAGCCTTCCGTCTCTACAGCGATACTCTGGAAGTTATTTTGGGGAGCTCGTCAGGCTTCCCCAGGCCACACGAGAATGCAAGTTCTTAGTGTTCCTATGCGTATCCTTCCTGCCTGAACCACCTTAACTGGCTCCTCTCGATGCCGAGAGAGATACAAAGACATAAGATACAATTATGTCTTTGACTGAGTCCACCCCATAATGGATGAAGCTCACCCACTTGAATCTGAGATTTCACTCATCCTTAAAATCTCTTTACCTGGTAAATCAAGACCTTCTTTTTGACTCAACTCTTTCGTCACATGGTCCCAATCAGGCTGTTTGTCTTCTGCTGTAGCCTTCCATCAATCCTAAACTGGATACTTGGATACAAGATACTTGAACTCCTTCACTTTAGGTAGAGACTGACCTAAAGTCAGGTTGACTTTAGGTTGAGAACGGTGGCCTCAGACTTATGAGAAGTGAAGGCCACTCATTGAAGCCACTTCACATTCAGTTGTGAAACACAGCAAAACCACATCGTCTGCATAAAACAAAGACGCAACCTTGAAGTTCCAAAGTCAGACGATCACCTCTTCACGACTGTGCCTTGGAGATGCAATCCGTGATCTTTACGAAAGCAGTACTGGCGACAAGATTCAGAAGAATAATCCTGGTTTTGTGGCAAGATTGTGGACACGGCTCTTGCTTCAGGGATTCAAGGCCGAATCAACTCTTAAAAGTCTCTCCTCCAACAATCACCACAAAATACCACAAGGCACACGAAACATATGGGATTGGGCAACTCCCTCATCAATTCTAGGAGAGAAAATATCTGATCTGCTGTTTAACAGCCTTTACTAAAGCCACGCTGCTCTTCCCGAATCTGTGGTCTGACAATCGTTCAGTTTCCTTTCCAACACCTAGAACAACCACTAGAACTGGGGTTTGTCGATAATTTCATTGCCCGATCCCCTTTCCTAACAATTTGGACCATCGCTGCAATCTTCCAAATAATTTTAGACAATGGACTCTTTGTAGACTTTTACGAATAAGAACTAGTGTTCCACAGGTATTGTCTAACCCTACAGTGAAAATAAATGGTGGTGAGTTTGAGTGTATTTGAGTTTGTGCGTAAAAAAGCTAAATGACCACTTCTGTACATCATCATCATCTGCCTGTCAAGTAGTTTACTGTCACTGTTAACTGATGTTGATTTTTGGGGCTGCAACAGAATGCTGACGTATTTATTTTCACTGTACCATGCCGACACCATCATTCCTCTCTAAAGACGGATTTGAAACGTTACCCAAAACAGAGCTGTGGTTCCCCTTAGCTTCTAGCCTCCATCCCATCTCTGCTTCATCGCTCCTTAGATGTGTGATGAGGAAATTCCAACATATTCTGTGTCCTAATGAAAAACAAACAGAGCCAAATTACACACATTCTTCCCCATTAGTGATTCGGCTCAGTTTTTCTCTCTCTTTCCATCTACTTATGCTCTCACCAGACTTCCCTGGGTAGTGCTCCGAAATAAAATAGCTCCAAGCACAGAACTCATTTTGTGGTCAGCCCCCTTTTTTCCCCCTGAAGTGTGTGTGAAAAAGAACCAATCTTTCTCTCCCAGGCTCTGGACGTAACATGGTTCCACTCTCTTGGTCCAGGTTTGGCTTGGCTAACACTCCTTACATTGTATAGAGGGGAAGTTTGCAGTGGATATAAAAAGTCTTGACACTCGTCTTAAAAATATCAAGCTTGACAATGTCAAGATAAATATATTTTTTAAAATGACAAACATTCAAATCTGTCATAGGTAAAATTATGAGAAATTACAAAGGATCAAAATGACCTTTTGTACAAAGGTATCAGTCAGAGGAAGCCTTTTAAAATCCCATCTGTGGTAATACCAGTCATTAATTGGAGAAAATCAGTGGCTATCTAAAAAGGTTAGTTGTGTTAACCCTAGAGCACTAATCATAAACATTAGGTCTACTAGCTCTAAAGTGCAACACCAACACTGTATTTAGCAGAAGCTAAGGCTGAAGTGCTAACAAATTTTATCTGCCTTTGAAAGACTACAACTCTCAAGCAACAATTTAATTTTGACAATATGGATGTTATATAATGTCCTTATGCATTGTAGTTATGTCTGTAACTGGTTCTCTATTGTCCGTGTTTGATTTTATTCCTTTGTTTCTTCTTTGAAATCAAGTTGAAAAAGTTTAAAAGTTTGAAATTGCTGAGACAATTGAATAATGGGATGTACATAATTTTCCCCATGATTCTATTTGGAAAGTGTGATATTCTAGAACACTTTTTCTTTTTTTTAGTTCATAATGAAAAAGGTTGATAAAAATCAGCTCCTAATTCAGTACCAAAGCCTACTGTCTCAGTAGTTAACAGAATACAGAAGTAACGGCGTCACTAAAAAGTCCTCACTAAAAAAGAGAAAATTAGAGAATTGCACTTGAGATAACATTAACTCTCACAGGTGCTCCTACCTAAGCACTCATTGAGTGTGGGGTTATTAGGAACTGATTCTTAGACACTGGAATTCTACAGCAATGAAAAACATTTAAAAAGAGACCTTTTACTGCATCCCCATTGGTTTCATTTAGCCTGCTTTTTATTTAGAAGATTAACCCATTACTAACTTTAAGAGGAAAACATTAGAGCGTAAAAAGGGCCAGTGCCTATGCTAAAACCAGCTGTTAAAAAGGCTAAAATTAGAGTGAAGTTAGTAACAGTGCTTAAATGCATTATTTTGATTAAGCTAAACGACTTGTCAACTAGCTAACTCAATAATCTGTAAATGTCTGTTTAAGTAGTAGTATTAAATATTAATCTTTTTTTTAATTTGTGTTAATTAATTCAGAAACTGTATCGCATATAATCACACAGTAAAGGGCGGGACATGCATTGCTTCTTTTGCACTTGCCTCATCCATGCTAATTTTAACTCAATGGCAGATTAAGCGGCTGTTCTGTATGTAGAGCACAGTTTAAAATATAAGTGTATAAAAATATGGCAGTCAGATCTGCTTTGTAATAAAATTTTGTGGAAACAAAATGTATTTAATTAACTCGTTAATTTAGCAAATTAAAAAAGATGAAATGAATTAAAGGCTCTGCAAAATTTCAAGCTTTTTGCTAGCTTGTGCTTAGCGTATTGTTTTTCTTCTTTTTTTTGTGAGCTGACTCTCTGTTTTCCTCTTCATTAGCGCCACCCTTTGAGAGGAAGTGTTATTGATGCTATTTGCATAAAGTCACAAAAATGAAGGCTGCATGTGGACATCTGTAGTGAGTCCGATTAGGTTCAAATGGGTGGGAACTTTAACAGCTTCCAGCTTCTAACAGGCTATCCTAGCATTTAGCTTTTCTAAACTTTTACTTAACTTTCAGTAATTTTTGTGTCATCGCTCAAGAAAAGCATTTATATAGCCTGATGCTATATAGATAGAACAGACAAAATGTTTCTAATTACAGAAAGACTATTTGTCAAGTTGTGTTAAAAAAGAAAAAGCAAAGACGCTAGCTTATGTAGGCTAGCTAGCTGGCCCAAATGCTAGCTTACATTGTTAGACCCAAGGTATAGACGTAGCTAAGATTTAGGAAACAAAATGGAGCACTTGGAAAAAAGGAAACCTATATAAAGGTATATTTAGATATACACAAAGACTACTAGTAGTGAATATATACATTTTTAAGTGACCTGTGTCAAAAGCCCATCACTGAATGGTCAACTGCTAATAGCTCTTCCTAGTAATTTCTGCCGTATTTATACAAATGCTTTGTGGGATATATGATGTACCAAGCAAGTGTTCATGCTGTGATAGCTATTACTCGGTTAACCAAGAAAAGGGCACACACACTCACACACACACGCACACACCCCCGCAGGCACACATGCAAGGGTACACAGCCTGTCATCACAGACGCCTTGATGTGGTCACTGCGTGGCACTGAGGCCTCCTATTATTGTTGTTTTATGACAACTTTCACTCTCTCCCCCTTTGGTTTTCCCTCCCTCCGCTGGTCTTGTTTAGCCCGCCTTCCTGCCTCTATCCCTCCTTCTTCCATCTCCAAAGCCCACATGTATTCCTCTGGCTGTTGCAATGGGATGCCTGTTTGTTTTAAGAGCGTAAACCGTTCTGGCACACGTCCACCGGGGCCAAAGGGCGGCGATGGGAATATTTGCAGTCGAGGCGGCGGGGACGGCGGACGCTTCGGCCCCCTACACAGTAAATTCTGCAGAGTTAAATCGACACTATGCCAAGTCTATTTGGTCCTTATCAGAATTGGTGTTAATTTAACTCTTTTCAGAGTTATTTCAACAATAGTTTGAGTAGTTA
>CAEFZY010017046.1:0-10241 GCA_903066815.1 Brachyrhaphis roseni
CCAATCTTTCACCAGTCTTGCTGTGTGTATTGGTGCTAAAATGAGAGGTGTTTCAGTTTCATTGTCCAACCCCTGTATGTATATATATATATATATATATATATATATATATATATATATATTCTAAATTTTACCTGGATGCCCTCTATTGTTGCAAGGAATTTGATGTAAATATGTGCCTAGAATGACTTAAGGTATGCTTGAATCCTAAATATTTGCTGGATAAGAATGCCAAAACTATTTTAAACCATGCAGCACAAAAAATACGACAGGGAGTAAATAGTTTACATTCCAGCTCTGATCACAAGGTCTCTAAATGAAAGGAAAGCTGAAAGGTTTCTCCTTTAATCTCAGTTATATTCCCGAAAGTGTTACAGTTCAGCAATGTTGTTTTTCTTAAAAGAGCAAAGAAAATATGACACATCAATAAGTTTCTTCTCTTAAGAATTTATTCAGCTTTGCTGTGTGTTTTATCACAATTTTGCTATATTTTGAACTCCATGTTTGCTGTTGCTGAGAGCAAAGTTTTCAGGAGTTACAACTTTCCCGTCAAGAGATTGAACAGTTCATAAGTCTCATACAGAGCAGTCCACTTTTCTGACCTTATCTCTTCCCAGTGTTAAATTTTCATTCCCATACAAACCCAAAGTAGGCTGAAGTATTCCTTATATCTAAATCTGCCATTAATTTACCCCTTTTATCAACTTGAATTCTGAACCTATGAGGTATGTGAACCGAAGTTTTAAATACATGTTCTATTTTAGATAAAGTAAAGCAAACTCTTTAAGAACCATTTAATGGATCACAATCGCTTTAAGCAGCAAATAGTTCTTTCTGATCTGGAGTTGGAAGAAATTGCTCTTTATCAGATGTAATTTTCACATCAGAAGCTCCCAAGTAAAGAGGCAAACAATCAGGTAGAGACACCGTTAAGGAATTCAGCAGTGTTTGCCCTTTGAGCTTTGTATTGGGATTGCCAGATGCTGCTAGTCCAGAGAGGCTGTTAAGGTATTTTGTTATCACTGACTAAGCTTGTATAAGAAACTAGGCAAGGTCTCCAGTGAGAGCATTAATGATTGATAGAGTCCTTTCGTTAACACACAGAAAAACACACAATGCCCCATACAAGATGGTAATCTGAATCCATATGCAGGGCAGATTTTTACAGAACAGCATGTAGATGACTAAAACTAACAAACTCTCGCCTATGTGACAATGTGTTGCATGTCAGTACTCCTGCATACTCCTAGTCTTAAAAAATCCCATATCCACATGTGGATTCTTGTAAATAGCTCCATCTTTTCTTGTTTTACCCCTCAAATATCAATATCTAATATATATTTCTATACAGAAGCAGCCTGAAGAAAGTTACCTTAAACCCCATCACAACTCTCTCTGTATGTGTTTCAGTTCTCAAAGCTCTCAGCACATCTTCAGAATAAGCAAAGTATCTCCTTACCTTCACTTAAGCTACCCGTGTTTCCTGTGAGCGTCCCGCTTAATTCCCTGTGGTTACTAAAGCACAGCCAGCATGCGTCCTGTTCAGGAGAAAAAGAGGGAAATCCCTGCATCAGACAGACATCTCCAAGGCTCCGGCGTAGTGTTTCACTCTACACACACTGGAGCACATTCTCCCACATGCTGCCACTTGCATGCCTAGACCAGACTGTGGGCTGAGCAGGAGGGTGTGTGTGCTCTGCCTGAGTCTAGGCCCGCCCTCTTTTCTCTGGTTTCCCCTCTTCTCTCACTCATGCTCTCACACAGTTTGCATCTTCTTCCTCCTTTCCTGGCTGTTCTTGCTCTCTCTCACTCAGTCACCTCCCCTGGCTTGGCAATTTGACTGTCAGCATGGGTGCTGGGTTTGTGCCTCCAAGCCTTTCGATGTCCCAGTCCTCTGTTTGATTACTGCCTCTCTGGCCTCAAGCTCTGCACACAAACAAAGACAAAAATTATATAAAGGACAAGCCATAGCATGCAAGGAAACAATTTGCCAGCAAGCAACACTGTCTAATATTGTAAGTCTGATTAGTTCTTCTTTTCAGGACACAGATGATCTAATCAACACAGTGTGAATAGTAAGTGGGTGGGAACTGTTTTTACTTATGTAACGTCAAAAAATTTCTAGAAATAGAGAGATGGTTTTGGTTAAAAGATGATAAAAAATTATTCATGAATAAGTAGAAAGATGTTTCATTTTGGAAAAACGCTTATTAATTTGCCGTTATGTGTATGATGCAGCTGCTTTTACTCTTTACTTTCTGTTTGTTTCTTTATTATTAATATTCTGGATCTGCTATTAGTCACATGATCAAAGCAAGTTTGTCTGTTCTATTGGTCTAAAGTACAGACCTAAATATCACTAAGAACCTTTAGCAAAACTTGAAAATTGCTGTTCACCTAATTTTAATGAGCTTGAAGTATTATGCAGGGATAATTAAGGAAAATATTCAGTTGACGTTAGAAAAGATGGAAGAAGAATACCTTAAAAAACACTAAACAGTGGTTCTACAAAGTAACTTTATACAGACCACAAATATCTCAAGTTTTTGTGTAAAAAAATTGATTTGATAAGCAATTTAGAAACTTTTTCCACATACTTTGTGGCACTCATCCTGTGAATGCAAATATATTTACTAAAGTACCCGGTTACACAAACATGAATATCCTTTAACTGATGCTTTGTTTGAGCACCTGCTGATCCAGGATACAGTCTTTTTGGGTTAACGCCCACCACCAATTATAGTGAACCTGAAAAACCTGGGTAAAACTGATTTGCTTACAGGGTTTTTCTGACATCTTGCTCATTTAGCAAAAGCCATTTTTATTGCAGAGGTACAGGATCTCATTGCAATACTGAAATGGATAAAAAAAAAATAATCTGCAGCCCAATGTACAAACTATGACACAGTAATGGGGCTCACCAATAAATGGAGGAAATGTGGAACAACAGGGACATTGCAAAAACTGGACATTTCTCAAAAGCTGATGAAATGACAAGGGAGGCAGACAAGAGGCTGACAGCAGCACTGGAAGAGATGCAGGAATTTCCAACAAGTGCTGGTTATGTTCTACATTTGCCCGCCATCTACTGGATTCCCCACATCAGGACTAAGCAGGAAGGCTGCAAGATTGAATTCTTTATGATGAAACCAAACTTAAAACTTTGGGCAACATTGTAGCTCGGCAATCTTGAATTATACAAACTAAGGTAGAAGTGATAAAAGCATATATAATTTCAAGTTTTAAAATAATGAATGACTATCAGCAAAAACACAAAATAGAAAAATATGCTTTTGTTCTAGTTATTTACTTACCTAAAATGTTTGGCTTTTAGAACTGTCATCCTACATAAGAGGCTGACAATCTCTGATTTAAATGTCTGCTTTACTCTACCGAAGCTGAAAAATTTTTTGGTGTTCAACATTTATGGAAGCAAACATGTCAGGAAAAAGGGCAGAGAGTGTAACAGATCCACCCAACAAAAGCAACCTGACACTGCCTCCACAGGGGACGAAAGCGGGAGACAGTCATGAGCACAATGTTGCTATTACAGCACATGTATTGTGGTGCATAGACACAAACATATTTACAGCTTTCCACCTTCTGGCACTTGATGACATTTCAGCACCTTGTTCAGGCAAAAAAGGCAGCAAGTAACCCTTTCCCATTTCAGAACTGTATATCTGCTTGCACACATGTTGCATGCCATCTTGCACCTGTCATCAGATCCCATTCTCTGCAAATCACTCTTCCACTCTCTGTCCTTGATTTTGTTTCTGTTATCTAAGAAAGTGGTTATCAAACTCTTTTTATAAGAAGCATCAACTCAGTAAATATCACGTCACGAAGCAGCAAAAGTAGTACAAAAGGCTTTCTTCCATTTGTTGTCTTATGTCATACAAAAAAATATCTTTAGGGCTGCATGATGTGTTGATGAATATTGTGTAACTATCCATCCATTCATTATCTTACATGCTTAACCCTAGTGGTTGCAGGGGGTGCTGGTGCCGAATGAGTAAGTCTAAAGTTGGCAGATGTTAGGAGAAATGTCCCTCCATTGAGAAATTTAACTATAACTGTTGATAATAACAAATGAAATATACATCTTCATAAAACAACAAACACCTGTTTGCTTTATTAGAAGAAAGACATACAGTACAATTCAAGATTTCTTTCTGTTTTCTTTGTATGTTTTTTGCTTATCACCACCAACAAGTAAGATGAGTCACATGTCTTTTAAAACTCTTTGCTGTATTTGGCAAAGGTTGTTATCTGTTAACTTTGATAAATTTAGAGAATCTTGTAGCTTCATCAAATGTGTGACGGAATAATTTCCTGTGACGGTTATGTAAAATGTAAAATAGTGCTCTGTTTAGCTAACACTGACTCACTATTTAACACTGGGCCTGTTTAGCTGAAATAAACACATAAGCTGATAAATTATTATTATTATTATGAATATATGGAACAGCCAAATCTGGCTGTCAACAGAGATTGTAAACATACTGAGCATTTTTATGTGATTCTTTGTGTCAGAATAAAAGTAATAAATATATTTTATTTTTAGTTAATATGTTGCCTTTGGAGAGTGCTTTTCTCAGGAGGTTGTTGAGTGAGAGGTGGGCTACACCCTGGAAAGGTCACCTTGCCCTTAAAGAAATAGCAAAATTTCTTCAGAATACCACTTAGGTGCAAATATCACAGTTTAAGAAGCACAGATCTAGGAGTACACAGTATCTAACAACAGAGCCTGTGTTGTAATCAGAGATGTAACAAGAAACAAAGTCAGCAAGACAACAACATCACCTTGTTCCTACTCTTCTATCTAAACAAGGCATCATATGCCTGTAATGTAATCACAGACAGGAGTGGGGAGAAAGAAGTTTATGGCAGATGTAACACCATGATTGAACAAACAGAAACACAGAAGGTAATAACAGCTTCAGTAGGAGGAGGTTATGTAACTTTTTGTTTGCTCATTTCACTCTGCTTTTTATAATGCGAAATGCTGCTTCTGCAAAATGAACCAACCAAACTCAGTGTTTTTTCTCAGATGTAGTCAGCAGTTAGAACTGCAAGCAGCAAAGAAAAATCAAAGCCTGCCCACTACTTGGATTTTTTTGCTCAGGTTTGTGATGTTTTTTCTTTCTCTCTTTCTCTTGCAGTTCTGTTACACCTGAGCTGATCTTTGGCTACAATAGGCTCCACCTTTCAAACCTGATCATTCTTTATCACAGAATGTCTGCGTATGGGTGGGAATGGCATTAGGTAGGTAAGATAAATTTAACATTTTATGCTTTCTGTCATGTTGGATGCAGAACATATTATTTCGAAAGTCATGAGCATACTACAGTATGGTTGACAGAAAAGATACAGACAGTCAGGATGCTATTTTCCTTTATGGAAACAACACACATCATGCTCCATTTGATAAAATCATTACCAGCAGCCATGCGAGTCAAGCTGATGAATAATGTATGGGTTGCCAAGGTACAATAATACATTTCCTCTGGCCTGCTACCTTTCTCTTAGTCACATTAGCAAGTAGCTGCACTATCCAGTGCTCACAGCCATATCAGCTAATACCTGTCTTCCACAATTACATTTTCCATTAGCTTATAATGTCTTTATGCATGCACACATTGCATTAGCATGTGCACACAATCCTACTGTGAGTACAGAAAAACATAGATAGAAAAATACATTGAATAGATATAATGAATAATACAACTACTCGTATTCACAGATACAAATCATGTGTGTGATCTGCCCAGTGGAACTAAGCAGACATCAGGTGTTAGACCTCAGCCCTCCATTATGAAAAACAAGAAACTAGGCCATTTATCCGGTATAACAAATCAACAAGGTCTGGTGTGATGTGTAATAAAGGTAATTGATAACGTGTAGCTTTTACGTCTCTGTGCACACTCAAGTAAACACAAAAAGGATTAACCTGTACGGACAATACCCTTAGTACTCTTTATGCTCTTTATATACATGTGCTAAAATTGAGCGGATAAAGAAATTGATTCGGTGGATTACTACTAATTTTAGAATGTTGTTGCTCACATTTTTTTTCAAAGTTTGAAATTGCCCAACTAACGCAGCTGGTTGTAAACACCTCATTTCCTTGGTAATGTAATTAACTGACTAAAGAGTAGACAGTTTACACAGTTACCCTAATCATTATTGATTAATCAGTCACGTATTGACAACATGATTAGCCACTTAGACAACCCAGTGACATTACAATCCATCATTCATATAGCACAGCATAAAATTTAGAAATTGTTCCCTGAAAACCCATTAAAATAATGAGTATTATACAACTATTCCTACAAGGATGTATATAAGCAGCATGCATGCTGGTGCCATCCAGCTTGGTGGGGTAAATGCATGTTGTAACGCTCTTCAGTCATAATCCGTCTGAGTGTAAAGAGGGAGCAGCAATAATTAGGGTGTTGTGTTCAGTGATGATAATCTGGTCTGCCTGAACATTAAGGGAGGGGTGGGAACACACACGTGTCTCTTTTGTTTTCATGAGAGCCTACCGCAGCTCTCTTATTCTCCAAATCCCGTTTTTAAAGACAGAGAACAATGGAAGGCAGCCAAAGAAATAAAACGTGTTTGATTGTGGGAGAGGGGAACGGCGTAGGAAGAGGAAGAGAGGGAGACGGACAAGGATGTAGCAGCAAGCAGACAGCTGCACACGCTATGTAACCTCCCGACCCTGTCACAAACTCATGAGCACCGACTAGATGACCTATTTCACTGTTCACAGAGCTGCAAACACACACACATGCACGCATACACGCACACACAAAATTCTACTCATAAAGCCTCATTTCTATAAGGGCACAGTCATCGACAAGATTTTACCATTTATCACAAATGTAAATGGATTTTGACACACATGCTGCAAAAAACTGTTGCCCTTAAGGTCTGATCCCACATGTGATATTAACACGTTTTTTATTATTGTATTTCCGTAAACATCTCAAACCAAGAGGAGGAACATGAAATCCTGTCAAGATTTCATGTTCTCCAACCCTTTTCCTTTAAACTGCACAAGTTTTTCATCTTCAGAAAACATGCAGACTCAAAACTTCCTTGCAGAAAATTGCAGCCACACTCTCCATGAGCACATGGTAAAAAGGTTGCTGTGGTCTTAGATGCAAGGATTTTATTCAATTGGCCAGTGAAAGATAATAGATTATTTTTCAACGTTCAGCTTTTTGCAATTATTCTGTAAATTGACATGTTTGGGCATCAGTACAGCTTAGAAAAGATTAGGCTTTCTTATATATACTGTGTTTCTCTTAAATCAAAAAGGCTTACTTCTGGCAGAGAACTCTCCAGTTGCGGGTATGTTTGACATCATTGGATTCAAAACACACCAGTGAATAAGTGTGGCTACTGCAGCCTCCGGCATGTCTGTGAGTTCTGAACAGTAGAAATTTTAAGTCATTGATTTCACTTTCTTCCCTAATCTTTTAACACAAAACATAGACAGAGAATTCCACTCCTAATTTAGAAAGTCTTCATGTTTCTAGGTCAAGCAGCAGTGACAGAACTGGATCCTTTATTTGTCTGCTTGATTTTCCTGTTTCATCTGTGACCCACAGCCATCTCAAATCTACATCATCTAGTCCCATTAGGACGGCGCTTCAGGCTGTTGGCTTTAGAGGCAGTAAAACTGCGCTAAAGTTAGTATTAGTCAAAATCTAACAAAAACAATTCAAAATTCTATTATTTTTGTCATATTGTGTGGGGTTGTCTTCTTTGAGCATTTTGTGCCTTCCAAAAGTTTTAATTTCATCATGTATTTTCTGTCCCCTGTTTTTCAGGCCTTTGTACTAATATTTGGATTTAGGCCTGGACCCTGAATGGGTCAATCTGCGCAATTAGTATGCTTTGATATATAATTTTTATTCTAACTCAAGAAGTTTGTTTCAGAGTAGTTAACTTCTTCTGGAAAGTGACCTTCTTCCATTATTGTCTTGTATTTATCTCCATCCATTTTCCTTTAAACTCTGAGTGACTTCCTGTTACTGCTGAAGAAAAGCATCCCAAAAGCATAATACTGCCACCATCATGTTTCCCTATGGGAGTGATATGTTCAAGGTGATGTTATGTTTTCTTCTGTGACACTGCATTTTTCACTTAGGCCTAACAGCTCAAACACAGTCTCAGATGAAGGAAATTGGTTGCACTGGATCTTATTTAGACATACCAGAGCTCTGCACTAACCCAAACTAACCCTTTTACCTCTGTCTCACAAATAAGACACTCCTTTATGTTGACATATCACATACCAAATCCCATAAAAAAATACACTGATATTTGTGGTTGTTATGTGACAAGATGTAAAAAAAAAGTTCAAGGCGTATGAATATATCCTCAAGGCACTGCATAAGGAGCTGTTAGTTTCTCCCAAAAAGCCCAAGAGCAGCAGAGTCTTGACATCGAACTGCAACATTTAAGCTTTTCACACATCCTCCACTGCATGTGCTGATTTCAGCCACTTCAGCTGAAAGTTGACAGCCGCAGCGAGAAGGGAGGGAAGGAGGAGAGAAAGGGGAGACGAGGTTAAGAGGTTGAGTGTGGGAAAAGGAGGGGAAGAGAGGAGAGAAGGGATTAAAGCATCAGAAGGCATGGCATTCTGCTTAAAGATGACGGGCTGACGGCGGCTCCCACAGGAATGAGTGGAGAAGTAATCCCACCAAATGGAAGAGTTTAACTGTTACCACCCAGTGAGAGAGATACATAGAAACAAAATCTCCACAAACACACACACACAGAAAAGACTGAAATTAGGTTTTTATTTGAAGTCGGTAACATCCTACACATTCTCAGATTTGAACAAATGTTGGCTCAAAATGAAATGTACTTTAAAATATTTTAAAAAACACTACAAATCTGCATGTTTTGCGATAAAGCTTTCTGAGTGCACCAGCAAAGCTAATCAACACTATGACTTACACAGAAAAAAAAATTACTATTTTGCTTTTTTGAGCTGAACTGGTATGACTCTGCTAACACATCAGTACCTTAGCGGCTTTCTGCTCAGCTGGCTAGCAAAGGTCTGACAATTAAAGGCTCTACAAGCAGCCAGAAGGAGCCAGACAACAGGAGGCAGAGAAGGATGAGATTTAGTTAGAATGAAATTTGCTGCCAAGCTAATGAATGCAGCCCATAAATCATTCGGCTATTTGACATCGAGGAAAGGAAGACAAGACCTTCTGTTCAATATTGATGACTTTATGTTGAAAAAAACTGCCTTGATTTGACAGAATAACCAAAGTACCCGAACTGATTTAAAAAAAAATCAGATGTCATGTTTAATTCATTATGGGTGATAGAGATTTATTAACAGTCTGATGCAAAAATTTTAAAAATGTAGGTGAATATTTTTAACCTCCAAGGAAACACATAAGGCTTTTGAGGTCAGTATCATAACCAAACAAGTATTTATTTTTCTCTCTTTTGTACTTTTATACATGAAATGTGAAATGCTATCGGTCTTTAGAAGCAGATTTAGAAGCATGTCAGGCTCTTTTTCAGATTCCATTTTGGTGTCCTATCTACACAGGTTTGTTTTATGAAATTACAACTAATTGCTGCACAGAAATTTTAAAGTATTTTAATGTTTCTTCACATTAAAATGTAACATTTTGAAATAATCTTTACAGTAATCTTTTCTTAAAAGTTCTTTATAAGCATAGCACCACATCGAGAGAAGTTTTCATCCATGCAAAACAATCTTACCCAAAATGTGGTAGCAATTATGCATGCGGTGATAAAATAGACTCTGTATAATAAACCACATCTGGCTTTCTTTAGATTGAGTGTTAGATTAGAGGCAGGGAAAAAATCTCAACATTTTCAAATAGCTGCATTAATTGAAAATCCCACAAATAGAGACAGCCAACAACGATGCGTGTCGAGGGCCAAATGGGCCAAAACAAAAATAAATAAAACAAATAAAAATCCGTGAGGGACGGCGGAGTCCCTGCTCGAAATTCCGTGAAAGAGGTGTACGGAGCCTCGTGCCGGAAGCCCGTTGAAAGGCTGTTTACATCGTTTTAAACTGTGTGATTGTGAGCGTGAGGGGGAATAAAAATAGCAATAGGTATTTTGTTCCATATAACATAGTAGGAGTGTAACCGGTAAACCTTTTATGGATGCAAACTCGACTAAAAACCAACCTGTTTAGGATTGTATTTGAAACGTTCTCAATT
>CAEFZY010017047.1:0-15152 GCA_903066815.1 Brachyrhaphis roseni
ATATATTGTATTTTTTTTTTGCTAAGATGCAAAATACTTTACATTTTTTAGATAGTGATTTAATTTTAACGTTAGATAAAACTTTAGATTCAGATTAGGTATGATAAATTGGGGGGGGGGGGAATCAAGCAAAAACGTCGGACATTTGACTTTGTGACGTTGCTGTGACAAGTTGCTGTAAACTGAACCGGATGTGAGTTACATTGACCACAAAAATAAAAGCGCTTTGATTGGTTTTGTGACGTTCACTGACTTTGTAGCATTACGCATTTTCATCCTAAACAAAACATGTTCTGGTGGAATAATAAAATGTATATATTTAATACAATGGTTTTCTGTTAAGCAGTTGTTTTAATTTAAACGGTTAATTAAAATATGATCACTTCCTGTCTTTTGGCTGTTTAGCGCTAGCTTGACGCAGCGTGTCATTTGCTAGCAGCCACGTCTCAACCTAAAGTCCTACCTGTCCAACCTGTTACTTTCAGTCAGCCGCACGTTTTCTGATGGGACCTTAGATTGGGTTTAGTTACTGATCCGTCATGTAGTGTATCATGGTAAACATGGCGGGTGGTTTAATGGGAGGAGGCACTCCCTGTGTTGCAGAAAACAAACACAGCTAGCTAGCGTTAATGTGCAGCTTCCTCCTTTGGGAAACCTCAACAGAGCAGCAGGCTCTGCAGCGAGAGCTGAAGCAACCAGATTTACCCAGAGGTAAGAGTTTGGTTTCTGGCTGTAAGGGTTTTATTATCTAAAACGCCAACTGCCCTCATTTAATTGTTATTTTTGACCAGTTCCACCTTTAGAACTGGGTGTAATTCCGCCCTGTGGTGTTTACTCAAGCTTTATCAAAATATCTGATTCACTGTCGGTTTACAATCAGTATTTTGTTGTTTGGTCGCATTCTGATTTCTATAGACAAATGACACGTGGTCCATACATTTTGCACAAAAACAAATCTGGCAGTGTGGTGCACATTTGGATTCATTTCTGTTATTAAATACATACTTTATTATGTATTTAATGCAGCTGCAGATTTCTTGAGTTTTGTCTGACACAAATAAAAAAACTAAATGTTGTACATTTTTCTTCGCAAATGTAAGAATATGTGTCTTGCCACATATTCCCCAATTTGATTTACAACTGGATTTTGACCAGACCATTCTGACACATGGATAAGCTTTCATTTGAGCCACTCCATTGTACACCCAGCTCTATAATTAGGGTCAACATGAAGAGGGAAGGTGAATCTCTGTCCCAGTTTCAAGTCTTTTGTAGCCTCTCATAGGTTTTCGTCCAGATCTGTCCTGTAATTAGCTCCATCCATCTTCTATGTTCGTAAAAATAAAAAATGACAAATGACACGTGGTCCATACATTTGTAATAATAATAAAAAGAGAAAGCATCCCTCTAGGTTGATGCAGTGTCTACCTTTAGCGGGTGGAACAGATTGTTCATGGCACGCCACACTTTTTAAGTTTTTTTTTGTGGCTCTAGTGGCCTTTATTTGATAGTGAATTGACAGAAAAGTGGATAATGAGAGAAGAGGGAAGACGTGTAGCAAAGGTCATCAGGCCGGACTCGAACTTGTGATGTTGAGGACTAGTCTAGGAATTACAATCGTGCACTACTTTATCTGTTACATATATCCCCCAATAAATTAAAGTGTGAGGTTGCAACACAGCAACGTATGGCCAATTTAAGAGGATATTAATACTTTTTTTTTTATTTGTGTGCATGCGAAAATGTTGTTCTTACAATTTCAATAAACAATTTTAATTCTGTGACAGGGAGACTCAAGAGGCTCATAATTCCCATTGTTTGTCAGAAGATGAACTAACCATCAAACCCTCTCATCGGCTACACCAGTCCCCCTTGAATCCACCCAATCGGCAGGTGAGATGCAGGGCAGCAAACAGCCGGCCAAGCATTCGCTCTGGCACTTCCTGTCGCCGTTCCACACCCTGCAGGAGCGGGTGGTGCTGGCCCGGAGCGAGAGCCTGCCGGGGGAGCAGGTGCTGAAGATCACGGTTACAGAAACCACGGTGATTGAGGCGGAGTCCGGCGTGTGGAACTGGCGCTCCTTGTCCTACCTGGGTCTCTGGTACTTCTTCAGCTTCTGCACCCTGTTTCTCAACAAGTACATCCTGTCTCTGCTCGAGGGGGAGCCCAGCATGCTGGGTAAGGAATGCGTTTGCATTAAACTTGGCTAGTCGGTGCTAAGCTAACACCTTGCATTTTTTACAAAGGATTTTCTTTTTGTTCTGAGGAACATAAGTTTGCGTCGCTCTTCAAGCCTTCTGGACTTTGACTAGGAATATGGTTTGATTAAGGTGACATTTGAAGACAATTGATTGCACTGAGTTTCCTTCATCAGCATTAGCCAGGGTTTGTATAGGTGCTTGAAAGCCTTAAAGATGCTAGATTTTCAATTTGGAGTTTGGAAAGTGCTTGATTTCTGTATAAAGTGCTTGAAACTGCTTGATGTTCTACCCTCACAGTTTTCTAGTAAAGCCGTAGGAATTATTTATATTATGTTGAAGTATTTAATTTGAGCGGAAAACTCATTTACCTTTACGCAAGCCGATTTGTTCAATGTAATGAATATTTATTATTAATAATTGTTCTATTAGTTATTGATCTGTGTCATTGAATTAAAGATGGTTTTATAAGCTATATATTAAAGTTATTGAAATTGGAGGATTTTTTATTATTTTTTGAATTCCCACCCTGAGGTGTATAGAGTGTGAGAGAACATTTTCAAAACTTGGTGCTGTGTAGAGTACTGCTGTAGTTCACCCATTTTCCCTTTTGTGCACCACCCAGGTTTGTTTACCAGTTTTGGGACTCGACACAAAAGCCCTCGGTGTAAATTACCTCGAGACATATTAAGATTTGGTTAAGCATAAAACAGGTTTTAATGCCAAAAATGATCAGATGTTGCAAATCGTACAAATGGAACAGATACAGAGTGACATTCGCTGGGCTCCACTCAGTTCGCCTCAGGCCTGACACCAAGTGAAGCAAAGATTGTAGCGCGAGTTCTGCTTTTCTTCTTCTCCTCATTCTGCTCCCTCTGTAAGGGTTGTTGGCCTTCCTTAATCAGTTTTTGTTTATGTGTGACTGTCGCCAGTTATGGATAGGTAAGCGTGCTGCCGTGTGTATGTGAGCAGATAAAAAGAGACGGAGGAAAGACAAGGAATCATTTTATCCATAACAAAACGAAGACAATATTAATAACAGTAATAAATGATGTCATATTGTCATGAATTGAAACTGTCTTCTTCAATTTATTTGTACTGATTTAATCTCCAAAGTCCGGTGCGGGAAAAGTTTGTAAACTTGCATTGAAAAGTGCAGATTTTCACCGTGGAAAAAATGTATGAACAAAGGGAGTTTTTGCATTGGTGCATCACATAAAATCTATAAAAAAAAAAACACACACACACACACACACACACCCCCACACACCTCCACACACACAAAAATACACAGAAGTTTCTTGCTGTAACGTTACCAAATGTGAAAATGTTTTAGGCATATAAAGACCTCTGCAAGCTACTATAAACTGTCAATTGTTAGAATATACAGAAAAGCTCTTAAATTTGTTGACTGAAGTTAACAGGTCATTTTTAACTGGTGAAAGTTGTATTTAACGTCTCCATTAGCGACTCGAGCTTTTACCGTTTCTTCTCCTTGCTCCTGTAGGTGCTGTTCAGATGCTCTCCACCACTATCATAGGCTGCCTGAAGATGTTCATTCCCTGCTGCCTCTACCAGCACAAGTCCAGATCTGAATATCCACCCAACTTCATCATGATCATGCTATTTGTTGGACTAATGAGGTGAACGCTTGAACATATGAAGGTGTTCATATGCAGACCTGCAAAACCAGATGAGAGCATCATTAAACTATCGATAAAGTCTTCAGAAATGCAAATTAGGCTGCGTTCACACTGCAGCCTGAAGTGACCCAATTCTGGTTTTTTGGGGGGGGTTTTGACGTAATGAAATCTGTTTCCGATCTTTTTACAGGTCGGATTCTTTACAAATGCGACCCATATCCGATACGTATCCGATTCAAATGTGTCTTAATGTTCAGGTCGCATTCATCTGAACTGAACGTCACTGATACTCAACAAATCTCACTATTCTGCTTCCTCATACGCAAGCGGGACACTTTCAGGTCGTTGCCCGTTCACACTGCAGAACACATACAGGTCACATATGTGAGGCAGTGTGAACGGCCCTGGCAAAAAAAATCTGATTTGACAAAAAATCGGAATTGGGTCACTTCAGGCTAAAGTGAGAACGCACCGTTAGACGTCACTCAGCTCCATTGTCTGTGCTCTTGTTAGGTTCACCACTGTGGTTCTGGGATTGGTGAGTCTGAAGAACGTGGCGGTGTCATTCGCTGAAACGGTGAAGAGCTCGGCGCCCATTTTTACCGTGATCATGTCCAGGTTGATCCTTGGAGAATACACAGGTGAACAGACATGTTCTTACTGTAGTCATCAGGCTTTGTTTTCTATTTGGCTACGGGATTGCTCTTTTTTAAATCAGAACGACATCAGATTTCATTTGTCAGGCCACTTAACCAGAGGGATGTGCAAAGTCACGTTGATATATATGTTGCACATCCCTAATCTGCAGGGGGAGCCTTTGATAGACAGCTGAGCAAATTGTAAATAAAGTGGAGTCTTGAAGCTCTACAGCAGCTTTGACCAGAGAGTAAGTGACAGGGACACTCAATAATTTGAGGACGCTCACTGAAGTAGAAGTGTTTCTCTGTGCCAGGCCATTGGTTAGGAGAAATCAGGTGGTTGGTTTCATCTTGAAAGTAGCAGTGGGGTGTCTGCACATCCTGTAATTTAACGTTTTAAATGAATGTACCTGAAACGAAGGCCTTAAAATGTCTTGCATTAAAATAAAAAAAAGTGCCTTTAATACATCAAATATGAGTCTTGCATTTTGTCGTGGCAGTACTAATTAACCTTGTATATATAGTTTTCAGTAAGGCAGAAATTTCAGACCTCTTCATTCACTGCATTCTGTGACTCAAGGCAGTTGAGGCTACTGCTAACTAACTGCTAATACACCCTTGTTAGCTGGCTTTTTTTGCGTACATCATGAGTAATTGCAAATTTATTGCCAGCTGGCTGAACGACATTTGCCAGCTAATACGAGTCGGAGTATTTTCAGTGCAAAAAAAAGCAACTTTTAATTATGACACTCTGGGGAGTTTAGGCTGTAGAGAGCCATATGCATTGTGAAAAGCACAAAGCAGCTACAAGAAATGTAGCATTTCAAGAAATGTTACAGTTGCTACTCTTGATTGCAATCCAGCAGGATTTCCCAACCATCCCCTTTATTTAAACACACACACCCATACACACACACACACACACACCCACACACACAAATATATATATAATCTTTGATTCAATGTAGCATTGAGAAGGGCTTTAAAAAGTTTTAAATCTGACTTGCTGAAACCTGCAGATAACCTGAGCGGTGACTCATTTATTTGTTTTCTAATCTTCAGGCCTCTGGGTAAACCTGTCCCTGTTTCCTGTCATGGCTGGCCTGGCCCTCTGCACGGCGTCGGAGATCAGCTTCAACATGCTGGGATTCTGCGCCGCGCTCTCCACTAACATCATGGACTGGTCTCTACCTCAGAGCTAGCTCCACGCAACCGTTTCTCAAGTGCAAACACTTTGACTAACCGCTTATTTCTCCTTCCCAGCCTGCAGAACGTTTTCTCCAAGAAACTGCTGAGTGGGGACACGTACAGATTTAGGTAGAAGAATTAAAAATCACCTCATTTTTAACATTGTGTTTTAAAGACTCTCTAAATCAGTGTTGCTGTTGTTGCAGCCCCCCAGAACTGCAGTTTTACACCAGTGCAGCGGCAGTCATTTTGCTGATCCCTGCCTGGGTGTTCCTCCTGGTGAGTAAACACACATTCCCTTATTTATTTTCATCTGAATTGTTGGTGCAGCTAATTAAATATCTTTAGAGGCCATAGTTCTATTAAAATTCTATTAAAATAAATTGAAGTGCTTGCCAATTTTTATTTGTGAGAAAAGTGAACATCGTGTCCAGCTGTCCTAGTACCACAAAATTGCTCAGATAAAATCTCATTGAAGGTTTTGATTATAAAGTGACAACATCTGAAAACCTGATATGGGATAGGCGTATCAGTGCAGCTCTGTTTGCTGAGGTCAAAGTGCTTCATTGATGACTGATAAGACTGAAAAAGTACAGATGGAATAATGAATGACTCCTGTCTCCGTGTTTCCAGGACGTCCCAGCAGCTGGAAAGAGTGGACAGAGCTTCTTGTTCAATCAGGACATCATGCTGTTGCTGCTTTTTGACGGCGGTCTGTTTCACCTACAGAGTGTCACGGCCTACGCCCTGATGGGCCGGATTTCCCCCGTCACTTTCAGGTAGCGCCAGTCCACAAACTCACTGGGAACCAGGCCTGTCATGATGACAAATTTTGATGAACCACAAATTGTCCCAGAAATGATTGGGATAAACAATATTATTGTCATTTTCAGACTTTTTTTTAAACTAGCAATAGTAATAATAATGGCTTATTAACATTTGGCACTTTAAATATCCAAAATAAACTAACAAAACAGATGAAACAACAATAATTAAAACTAATTATGAAGACTCTGTAGCCAAAATTACATTTCAAAAAAATAATTCTTAGGGGAAAAACAGGTAAAAGTGGCAGGTAGTGCAAACTAAATGCTTCATACGGGGTGACAAATGTTTGCAGAGCTTCTCAAAATGGTGGCTTTTCAACAACATTTATGGGAAGCATCTCTTTAACGACTGTTGCCCAAACGGAAATGATCTCGCTCATTTTAATTTACATTGCAATTAATTGATGTGTTGCTTATTGTGACAGGCTTGCTGGGAACCATTTTAATTTGGTTTAATTTATCTCCTTGGACCTATTTTAACATTTTACAACCGACTTTATCGGGTGAGCTTTCCAGTTATTGAACATGTTCGCTGTTATCTCCAGTGCAACAAAGTCCAGTTGAAGTTGGGCATAATCCTGAGATAACGTGTTGTATGTGGTCACATGTACTCCCGCCTAATGTACACCACAGTTTAGTCCTAACGACCCATTGTTATTTTAACAAAGAGTAAAAAACCCCAAAAAGAAACAAAGATGGTCACTGGTTTTGCTGGTTTGTTGAGAAATGGAAAAACTAACCACCATCTGTGAAGGCTGTCAGAAAGCCAAAGTGGTCGTTGTGATTTGATGAAAACAGGAGGAAATAAATACAATTCTAAGAGTAGCTAACAGCGGATGCCAAATTAAAATGCATAAAAAGTGTTGCAGTGAAAGTAAGACTCATTATTTCCTTTAGAAGCCTTAGAGATGCATCTTATTACTGTTCTTACTCATAACAAAAATGCTGCGTAATGGTGTGTCGAGAAATAAGCAGATGTTGGTGCTAATTCTCATATCAGGTATTCAGAAATGTGGTTTAATTGGGTGAAGGAAAGTAAGGAAACTTGCTCAAAGTAACTTCCTTGCTTTGAGTTTGACCTGTTTGCCGTGAGTCGGCAGAATTGAGAGATGCAATGTGCTGATGTTCTGCTGTCGCATTCATATCTGCGGTGAACGTCAGCACCGCGGAACCTCTTTTATCTGATCTTCACTCAGCACACAGCAGCTGAAACTTTAGTATATTCATACATTAGATTTTATCTGATTACACTGATCTGACTGTCCATATGGCAGCCGAGAAAGAAGAGAAGTATGGTCAGAATACCAATATTTGCTCTTAATACATTAATACTGATTGTAATTCAGCAAGTCCCCTCCACAATCCCTTATATTAGTTTTATTTTTTCTGTCTTAAATTTCATTCGAGGCGACATTAAAAAGTCTTAGATTTGTCTTGCTGAAGCCTGCAGATGCACAAATCTAAAATGGAAATGTAGGTGTGGTTTCACAGTGTTTAGGCGACAAGGACAAATTCTGCAGGTGTGCTTGAGATTTAAAAACCATCAGCAACGACTCCGCCTCGTCCTCAGTGTCGCCAGCACGGTGAAGCATGCCCTGTCGGTTTGGCTGAGCGTCATCGTGTTCAGCAACCAGATCACCCTGCTCAGCGCCACCGGCACCGTCGTCGTCTTCATCGGCGTCCTCTTGTACAACAAAGCCCGGCAGATCCAGAGGGAAAACTTGCAGGCTATGGTAGCCGAGCAGAGCAACAAACCACTCCTGTGGGACCAGGACTTTGAACCCTCGCAGAACAAGTGACGATTAAATGCCACATATTCCAGATAAAGACGGCCGTCTTGGAGACGATAAATCCTTCTGCATTCCTGTGGAACGAGACAAGCAGTATTTCTTAACCTCACGACCCCTTTGAGTGCACTCTTTTTGTGTCTTTTTATGTTTTTTAAAGCGGTCGACATGAGAAGCTCAGGGAAGCGCTGCTTGGTTCTTTGTTTGTGGTAGAGACGTTGCTAAACGTGTCGGAGCTGCAGCTTTTAAACTGTCTCGGGTCGGTACTGCATCGTCCAGTGCGCCCTTAAAAACTCATTGAAGGTTATAATGTGTGAAAGAGTCTTTGGTGCCTGAATTTTTGTTGTTATTGTTTGACTTGACGCATTTATAGGAAATGTGAAATATTAGAAAGCCACAATTTGCATTCTAGGAATGCTTCTGTCATGTAAATGTTTGTTTTTGTTTCTGTAAAAAAAAACAAAAAAAAACTGACTTTGTGACAACAGTCATGTTGGCTGGAGTTTGTGCACACAGCAAAGGATCTTATGACACACTGGTTATCAATCATCAACACTTTTATTGTTCTACTCTTTCATGAAGTTTTGTCCCAAAAGGTGCAGCTTCATATTTTCCTTTGTGATCAGATTTACAGCAAGAGCTGAAAGAATCGAACGTAAACATTTTATTAGCCTTCACTTTACGTTGCTGCTTTTTGTTATGGTTTGACAGTTTTCAAGTTTGTGCACATAAACAGATGTGGATGTTTTTGTTATCTTCAAACTTAAATTTGTTTTTAAGTAAAGAAGGTGGAAACAACCAACCATAAGCTGTACGTATATCTGAGGTTTTTCCAAACTAAGGATGTAAATCTGTCTGTGAGAGTTCATCGACATGCTGTTCACTACAGAAAAATAAAAGTTCTCCTCCCTGCAGCAGGTTGTCCAAGTCATTTATTTGGGCGTCTGCAACCTTTGCAAGGAGCCATTTCTGCCCTCAGTCGAGCAAATATTAAATTTGTTTATTTAATATTTGTAAATAAACAAATATTACCTCACCTTTTAAAGAAAGACCGTTTTTGACAAATATCTACTACAGAAAATGTTATTTTTAAAGAGCAACAACTTTACTCCTATTTTAGGTTTTAATGCAAAGAAAAGCAAACTTTTTCACTGAATTTTCTTACTTGGGATGTTGATAGTTGCACTAAGTTTCGAGCATGAAAAAAAAAAAGTAATTCTGTCATGAAATAAAACACACACAATAAAAGCTGAAACTTACTTTTGTTATATCTATTTTTAAAATTCAAGTTGTTTAGCATTTTTTAAGAGCCGTTGTCGAAGGTTCAAAGAGTCCGATGTGGATCCGGAGCCGCAGGTTGCAGAACCCCTGGTTTAGAAGTTATTTATACAAACTGCATGGGTGAAAAGGTTGGGTTGTGATTGCACACTGTAGAAATAGGAGCACAGAATCATGTTTAGCTTTCAAAATGTGCACTAAGGTTGATTATATGACCTGAGTAACTTAATCTTTATTTCAAATCTATAAAACTATGGTAAGAGTTTGCAAACATACCAAAACAGAGTAAAAATGCTGCCTCACATATTATCTGAACACATATACACATGACACATCAAAGGAATTCTGATATTTTCAAGGACAAAAAAAACCACTCTGATAAAAGTAAAGCTTTTAATACAGTTCTTCATTATTTTAGAGAATTACAGTACATACAACATAAAGTGTATTTGAAAGTTGCAGAAAAAAACGTGTTTCGCATTGGTGACCTGTTTCAAAGTCTAAAACTAGTTTAACACATAAATTTGGATCTTACACAGCTTGTAATAAAACCTTCAGGGTTAGATAACAACACTTGACTGCATTTATCATAAGCAAAAAAGCAGAATAATTCAAAACACTTCAAATGTTCTGGGATTAGGACTGGCCTAACAGATCATCCCAATCTGCAAGAAGAGTGGAGAACCAGCATCTTTGAGGTAGATGTGTGGTAACAATACAAATCTTTAAAGGTCCTTTGTGGCGACCAAAGGACTTGGCAAAACCAAATAATTCATGCATGTGAATCTAAAAGACATTTTACATGGTTCTAAACATGAAGAAATTAAGAACAATAAATGAAACACCGCATACAGTCATGTCTATAAAGTAAGGCTATCTGTGATGATTAAGCCCCTGATTTGTACAGTGCAAATACTGTGGAATGAAGGGTGTCATTTTTAGTTTTGCTACTTTTGCTGAGACGGTTTTGTTTTACTTTTTTTTTTAATACTTGACCATCTAACCTAAGAGTTAGGTAATAATAGGTTTTGATGTTGAAAGTGAGAGTATTTGCACATCTGCAACATGGAAAACTTCCTACAGTAAAAATATTGGATTCTCTGTTGTGTTACTGAGGTATTGAGGTATCGCTAAGCTGCTTAGCTTTGTTTATCTTATCTTATCATATAAAGACAAACTTTGGCTGTTTTAGCCTTGATCTGTGGACAGATTTTTGAATCTCTTTGCAATATCACCTTGAAAATATCAGATGTAGCGTTAACTTCCTTGCATCCGTTGCCGTTCATTTGCTGAAAACGGTTTCCTTATTTGCCCGATGGACAGAAGCTCTTCAGCAGACTCTCGTAGGTCAGGAAGGTCACGGCGTTGACGGGGAACGCCCTGACGCTGTTCAGCAGGAGGCCTTTGAAGAAGACTCTGACTCCTTCCTCCTTCAAGCTCACTCTTATGCAGTGCAGGACCCCGCTGTACTGCTGACCACCAGCTCCAGACATCTGGAGCCGAGCTTTCACAACGTCCATGGGCGTGGCACACGCCCAGGTCACCACACCCGCCACGCCCCCTGCCATCAGTATGGCAAAGGTACCTGAAGACGGAGGAAACATTAGCATTCTCTTTGGAAATTGTGGAGATCTTTGATGGTCGGTATTTTAAAATTAAATCACGCTAAATGCTATTTTCAACCTTTCATCACATCACCACCATTAGCTTAAAAGGTTTTTCATCTGGCGTGATAGACTAACACAATTTATTTTATTTATTTATTCAATTATTTCAAACATGATAGCAGTATAAAATAACAGATATAAACAAGGACAATGCAAAAGATGTATTTTTGTACCACAATAATCTTAACATGCTTGAAAAGGAGTAGGAAGAAGTAAAAAAAAAACAGAAAAATGAAGTTATGAATAGAGCCTAAATGTGAAGGGACATTTCTACATTAAGTTCAAACAAAAGTATAGAAAGTAAAGTGTGAAATTCTGTTGAAGTTGCCTGAGTCGTAGCTTTGTGTACACTTCAAAAATTCAAAATCTTACAGAGTATTTTTGGTCTGTCTAGTGCAAATATCTTAGTACACTTGAAATAAGACAAATCCGACTTATATCATGCTGTTGAACAAGATATTAGAGTTGTTTTAAGTTAATAATTTCTTTATATTGATGAAAAAGTACTAATTCCAATGGCAGATTATTTCACTTTTAACAGTGTCTTGGGAAAAATGTCTTGTTTTAAGTTAAATAATCTGACAGTGGAAGAAGTATTGTCAATATTATAGTAGTACTGTAGTACTATTAATATTATACATATAGTTTACTGGGATCCTCCTCGCACACACCAAAGAAGTCACATAACCTCTGTCCTGTAATTTTCACTCCAATAATAGACTTTCTGGCCTAACTTTCTACTTTTCTTTGGTCATTTTTGAAAGCCAGGCATTGGTCTTGGTTGTATACTGTCTTATTTGTGCAACATTTAGCTCTCATGTCTGCTGTGCTAATAGATTAGTGGTTGTGCGAACAGCAAATATGAACCGCCTAGGTGTGACTCTTTTCAAGTACGTTTTTTAAATTTTATTTTATTTTTAATTATGATATATTGAACAGTAATTACATTATTTTGGCTTTCATCCTAGCATAGTCTGACTGACTCGTGATTTCTTGTGTCAGTGAGCTGACCTGGCTCTTCTCCGGTCTCCGTCAGGGCCTTACGAATGACCTCATAAGGCAGGAAATAGAGTCCGTAGCACGGTACGTCCCTCAGAGCCAGAGCCGCCCCTCCTCTATAGAGACCCCTGAACCCCTCCTGTTGGAGTGTGACTGCCACACAGTGTATGGGTCCACGGTACCGCTCGGCCATTGTTTGACCCTGCAGACGCACCTTCACCAGATCAATCGGGGCACAAACCAGCACCTGGAGGCAAAGAATTTTTAAGAGATAATCCACTCAAATGACTGAAGATGTAATTTGTTGAATGTATTTTTGGCACGTTGTCCCATGAAAATATGTAATTCTTCTGATCACCAAACTAATTTTAATGTCAGTCAGAAAAGAAAATAGCAAGTTATGGTAAGTGAATACAAAATGTACATTTCAAATGATGATTTTGTGAATTAGGAGGAAAAGATTTCCAAACAAATGTGAAAATATAACTTTCCTCTTGTTAAATCAACAATTACATTTGATTAATTTTATCTGACACATCTTTATCGCTATTGGTTTAAGGGGCAATTATATTGTAAAATAAGGCCAAGTTGGGATAGATACCCTTTAATCCTTATTAATTAAATCCTTATTTGAAAAAAAGAAGCTTTTTGCATTTAATCAGGTTATCTCTCTGGTATTGAAATAAGTGCAATCATTCAAAATGGTAAATTCTATAAAGCACCAATACATTTTTATGGCATAAGTATAAATTGTCTCATTAAAATATTAAACCCAAAACCAACCAAAAACTTGTTGTACTTCTCTTTTTGACCAACAAAACACAAAAAGTTATTGTTCTGGTAACAGTTGAGTTTTGGGCATGTGCTGCCATCTGCAGGCGAATTAAATAAATGATTTTGATTAGCTTAAAAAAAAAAATCTAACTTTAATACTTTTTTGCTGTTTGAAGGCAGGCTTAATGTAATACATTAAGAGTTTGCGTTTGTATTTTGACTTACACTCCAGACAGGTACAGACTTTCTAGCAATGTAAAAATCTGCAAGACATCATTGACTTCTTTCTTACTTAAAGCCCCTCCTTAACCGTATTAAAATTCATGTCACAATTAATATACTTTTGCTTGTTTTCACACTTTATGTTCTTTAAAAGAACAATCTTCATTCTGAAGCCCAAGCTTTAACAGAATCACAGCCATATAAATCCACCTGAGGCTCTGTAAGAAGATGTTTGTGTGAAAACCAATGAGCCAATGAGTGAGCTTACCTGCACGATGCCTGAAAAGCAACCCGCAGTAAAGACTTGTAGTGAAGACACTTGTTTACAGTGGCTGGGGAGATGACGATGAGACTGAGAGAGGTAATCTAAAGCATTACTGTAGGAGCCAAAGACAATGGAGTTGGCGAGGCCAGTGGTCAAAACAGGGAAGGACATGCCCTTGAAGAATCCATGGATCTGATAGAGAAGATACAAAACATTATCATCAACCTCATAATCCTAATTGCAACAGGTTTGTGCTTAATCCGAAATATTAAACAAAACAAAGGATGAGTCACCTACTCCTTCGTTCAAGTATGTCTTAGTCACACAGTCAAATATCCCTTTATACACAGACCTGGCTTGCAGGCGCACCTACGAATAAAACATTGTCCCATCACAAGCATGATTTAGACACCATGATACATTAACAGGTTTCAGAGCTCCAGGTAACCTTCACTGTGTCCAACGGATGTCCCACTGCAATTCCCACTGCACCTGAAAAAGCCAGCAAGAGAGACGTTGTTACATCAGCCATTCAAGCATCGTGCTCTATTTGCGTCACAAGTATTTTTCTACCTGAAATGCTCCCAGCTACAAATTCCAAAAACGGCATGACTTCACAATCTGCAAGGAGAGCCGGGTATTTGTGCCCTTTCAGCCGTTATGCAATGCATTTACAGCAGCTTATGTGAAAACTCCACCATGGCCAGCTGTTGGATAGTTAATATGTGAAGAAGTTAAAAAAAAAACTAGGTGAAAAGTGAACACTCCTCCTGTCTGTAGCATTTTTTACAGTAGATAAGCCTCTCTGAGTTGTACCAAGAGTTACATCAAAACCATTTTACTTTCATCAGAAGGGTGAGTTCGGTTGAACAGTTTAGGCTTGTACAAAAACAGCAATTCCACATGCAGATTATATCAATGTGAAACATGGCCTCTAATTAAGAGGTTTGTGAAGTGAGACCACAGTGCTTACCATCTGAAAGTGTCACCTCATTGTCATGATTTCCTGACAGATCTGCACAAAGTAAAGCTCATCTACATTCTTGCATAGAGTTACAGGTTGTGGGTGATCTTTGGCTTCAACTCTGAACAGGTTCTAAAATCAGACCAGCCGGATTTTCAAAATAAAAGACTTCATTGACTTCTCTGTGTTAGAAATGTGTAGATGTAGACCACACATCAAAATTTTTCTTCGTATTTATTTGCAGTGTTCCGAATCCTATTCTCAAATTTTTTTTTGTAGAATAGTCTAATGATACCTAAAACATGTGTAAAACTTGATTTTTATTTTATTTTACAGATGTACTGCTTTTAAGAAACATAAGACATAAACAATAACCACATTTTCAAATCATATAATTACATTGGTTTGGATTTGTTTGAAGACAGACACAATTGCTGAACATTTATCTGGAAAAATATTTTAAAATGGCAATAAATGTTATTTTCCACACTTTATTCTTCACATATGAAAAGCAAAATGTATAAAAATTGCTTTTTGCTTATAGCATGTTCACTGTTCCCTCTAAGCTGCGCGCCTGCGCAATTGCGCACTGCTCGCACAGTCTCTGCGCACAATAAAATCTATTCAGCGCATAAAATAAAACCCAGCGTAAACTATACATTGAGCTCAGTCATCAGTTTTGACCAATGACGAATAACAATC
>CAEFZY010017049.1:0-33899 GCA_903066815.1 Brachyrhaphis roseni
AGAGAGAGAGAGAGAGAGAGAGAGAGAGAGAGAGAGAGAGAGAGAGAGAGAGAGAGAGAGAGAGAGAGAGAGAGAGGCCTTCAGCAGCAGAAAGTCAGGGACTGTGTGGGTGGCTGCAGAAACTAATCCCCTCCACCTCTCTCTCTCTCTCTCTCTCTCTCTCATGTCATCCTGTTTACCCCTGTGTCTGCCTGTCTCGGTTCAAACCTCAGACTTGTAAATAAAAAGATTAACTTCTGTCTCTCTGGTGCGACTCGGATGTTGCTGGCAGGATGATTTGAGTTTATGTAAATGCAGCAGAACGGATGTTGCCCCTCATGGATTCTTTAGGCTTAATATTTGAGGGAAGAAAATCTTTAATCTGTTAGACTTCTTATTTTTTTATATGTATACATACAAACAAGTTGAGGCGGTGCAACATTTTTTAAATGCTTCCACAGCAGCCACTAGAGGTCAGTGTTGCAAAAAATTACAGCAGCGACTGAAGCCTCCTAGGGATGCACTCTCTCGCTCGCTCATAATAGAGTGGGGATGGAAATTAGTTGGTCTAACAGGGATGAAAATGAGTTTGCAGCTGTAATCAGCTCGGCAGCGCGCACACACACACACACACACACACACACCCACACACACCCCCACACACACAACATGTGAAGGGGTTTTTTTTATGTTTGAAGTGACAGCATGAGGCAGCCTCTCTTCCCAAAAATAATCTTCCACTTGCTGCTTGAAGGGCAGGTCAGCCTTCTCCTCCAAACTCCTAAAGATATCACCGCTGGAGTATTTCATATTGAAGAGACGTTTTTCCCCCCTTCAGATTTTTTGTTTGAAGAGGTTGAGTAACCGTGGCGTTCTGGCAGGATGCAGGACAGAGCTGAAGAAGGCTGGAGGGGAGCAATCATCAATCATCCTGGCAGCAGCCTTGCTTCCCACAGGCACACCTTTTACCCTTCACATGACTTTTTTTTTAAAAAAAATCATGAACAACAAAAACAAATTCATTTGGATGTGGTGTTGTCGTTGCTTAGATCTTGACGCAGGAAGAATAAGCGTCCTGGTGACACAGGATGCAGCAACAAAAGAGGCGACTCACTTCCTGCAAGTTTTTCATTTTTAAAATCAACACAAACTCAAGTTTAAAAGAAATTCTTAAACATTAGATGTAATTCTGTGTGTTAAAGTTCAAGCAATCTGTTTAGTTTCTGGATTGTATTATTTGCCTTTGCTACAAATATGTAATCAACACAGAGCTGTTTTTGATTGTGGATCTCACAACTGATGGTTTTTGCATTGCAGCTGCTTTTCCAACTTGATTTCTTGTTTTCTTAGCCTTTATAAACTCGGACATGTTCCTAAATTAGATTGCACAACAAACACAGTTCTTCTCTGCAGAATTGCAGGCTTACTATAAGTAGGAAACACTAAAGTTTGATATTTGTTAACTTCCCTGTTGTGAAAAAGTTCACATTTTTTAAAGAGTTGATTACATATCCTACATAAGCCTTTAAAGAATTTGGAAGTAAATTTCTTATAATAATTAATAACATTTTCCTCAGTATTGATCCTCTCCAAGCATTATTGTTGTCATATTTACCAGATGTGCTATTATAGAACATGTTCTATAATAGAACGTTAGATTTGGCTTGCGCTGAACATTTTCCACGTCTTTTGACCCGACGCGCACAATACCAGGATAACATGCAGATGTGATGTTATTAATGAACTTCGCAATATTGATTGTGATTAGTATTTCCATCCTCATCATTAGAGACTACATTAGGTGTTGGGATCTGGGGTAAGAACAGTCCATGAAAGTATGTAGCGCATGATTGCAGAGAACTTGTATTAGTCTATATTGAATGCAAACAGTCCTTTGTAGTTTTGATAATTTAAATATAAATGTTGCAATAAAGAGAGAAGCACTGTGCCTCATTTTGAGCAGTAATTCACATGGAATATGCTTCCCTTCCAGTGTAAGTGCTCAATCTCCAACAGAATGAAACCTGGAGGGACGTGAAGCTGCAGCTGTATTTAACCCTATGAGGTCGAGCAGTTTCCCCCAGAGGAACCGAGCTGCTCCACTTCTGCAAACCTCTCAGCAGGTCCACAGGAGGTTGCTCTTCACTTTCCTGGAGCCTAATTTAATTTTGCGTGATGAAAAATTAACTTCACACTCTCCGTTTGGTTGCAGGATATTTTCCCCTCGGCGTGCAAACGTCTCCGTTCTCTCTGCAGATCGGTGCAGATTTATATTCTTTGCATCCCTCCTGCTATTCATTGTCAAGGGGGCAGTGGAGCATATCCCAGCGAGCACTGGGGTTGAAGGTAGAGACGCACCTCTGACAGGCTCACCATCTGTCGAATCTACAATCCACTTTGAGCTGTGCCAGAAAACTTTTTGAAAGAGAAGACAGAGAAGATGCAAACGGAACGCAAATGGTTTGTGTTTTCAGCATCACACGAACAGCGGGGCTGCTTCAGTTAGGGAATTAATTAAATACGAGATGCTGAGATGTGAGCCATGTGCACATTCTGTCCTCTTTTTAGGCTAAACGTAAGACACCGAACTTGGGAGGAGAAGAAGAATTCGTTTTTGAAGAGGAGGATGTAAAAAAAAAAAAAGTGAAAGTGCTTTTGGTGAAAAGCGGGTTCATGGAGACAGATCAGGGATGAAAATGTGATGAAATAGTGGAAAAAAATATTGCTCAACTGCAAGAGTATCAAGGTGAAAGTAAGTGAAAGAAAGTGGCTGTTTGTCACAAAATATACAGATTTAATTGAAGCAGATTCATGTCTAAAAATGGTCAAGTCAAAGTCCTGACCTGAAGTCAAACGAGCATCTTTGGCTAAACATAATGCACTGGTATTCACAGACATTCTCATTTGCTGAGTTATTTCACAAAAAATGGGCAGAAATGTCTATCCATCAAAAAGCCGGTATATCATTTAAGACTCACACAGGTTTTAGGTTGTATTGTGACAAAAAAGAGAGACATGAACACTTTTGTGTGGTTCTGTAGAAAATGCAGCAGACGGCTGAACTAAAAAACCCAGGACTGATCACTGTCCAGATGTTGGGTGGAACAAATCCCAATTAGTCCTGCCCCCCTCCCGTCTCCTGCGGGGCAGGAACAAGCTGTGCAACACGAGGTGAACCAGAGGCAGATTATTCAGGACACAGTCGCTGCGGGATCTAGAGCTCAGGAGGGCTGCAAGGACTTGACCTTTTCCTGAATATTCATGACAAGGGAGAAAGAGATGCACACCTTCCCTGACGCCTAAAAACCCACAAGAACAAAAGCTCAGCTTATGAGTCAGGAGAAGAAAAATATGATTCTATCTAGCATAAAGAAAACTAACACGTCAGGACGTGTTGGCCGCCTGCCAGCCAGCAGGATCAATAACCATTAACACCATTATGCATTCAATCAGAGGACAAGAGGGATTTGAGGCTCTGCAGATTATTTCATCATGATGGGAGGTGGATCAGAGCTTTAGTTACAGTAACCGCATCTAGATCTTCACTGCTGCTGCTGCAAGAGATGCTCTCTGACTGACAATGTCATCAGAGCTCTCTCTCTCTCTCAGTGTGTGTGTGTGTGTGTGTGTGTGTGTGAGTGTGTAAACACACAGAGAGAAACTAGGTCATATTCCAGCCTTGACAGGATGAGGAGGAGTCGTCTGGAGACGCACCGTGCTGCAAACGTGTGCTGCGTTCATGTGTCAAAGAGTCAGGGCGTAATCCGCACACTCCTGTTTTTATCTGCCTCATGAATCAGGAGAACATGCCTCTAGTGGTGATGAAATCCACAGAGAAATGCAGGTACTGGAGCAAAGGAGGAGAGGAAGAGGAGGAGGGAGCGCTTGTAATTTCTTGCTCCAGTTCTCTTTGGCTCGGCGCTGAGGAGACGCTGTTCATTAATACCCAAGACATCATTCTTTGGGAAGCACAAAGCTCTGAGTCATGTAATATTGACATTGGCTTGCTAAGAAACAATAGCAGCATGTGGCAGGAATTACACAGAGGCTCTCCAACACATTGCACTGCACTCCTGTGGAATTCCTGAATATGTGGAGGTTGATAAGAGTTTTATTTTTTTTTTTAAATTGCTTCCTAAAGTGCTCTTTTAACTCTTTGTGAAAGGTGTGGGACAGAACGTCCCTGATGAGGAGCAACGCTGTAAGGATGCATCTCAGAGCAGCAGCGGAGCGTTTCTGTTTGACTTAGCTGCTCAAAGGAAGAGATTTATTTATTTTTTTTTAATTTGTGAAAATGTGCAGAGAAAGTTGAACAAATGATGCAGAGGTCGCAGTAAAACAAAGAGCCGACAGCTTTCGGGGCTGATTGATAAGAACAAGCAGAAGCACTTTGAGCCAAATGCAAACATCAGCATGCCAACGAGCTCACTAAGTGGCAATGCCAGCCTGCTGATGTAATGCAGCGTGAAATGCTTCTCAAGTTCGCCGTCGTTGCTCAGTGTGTCATAAAGCAGCAAGCGCTTTTGATGGGAATCTCAAATAAGGGCAGAGTTTATCCTCTGACGAGCATCTGGACAGAATGTTACTCCTCAGTCCGCTTCGTTTTCCAAAGCGACTGTCGATACCCAAATCTTCCAGGCATTAGAGGCAAGAGGGACCTGGAAAGTGTCGAATGTGTATATGGGTGTGCATGATATTGGATATCTATTTACTAAAACTCTCTTGACTGACAACTGATACCAATACCAATATTTTTTTCTTACCGAAACTGTATGGCTTTCTCTACTGTGGAATTAAAATACTGCATTGTTTCTGTCAATTTTACAGATAATATTGACAGATACCGATACCAATACATATGGACACTGTATGTGGAAATATATTTAGATTTAAATTTTTAGCAAACAGAAAAAATCAGAACTGTACACACACATCGTGGTCATGAATCTTCAATTATAATTATAATTTTTCGAAGGGGTGCAGGGATGAGCATGTATTTTAAAAATGAAAAATTAGCAGCATATGTTAAATTTAATGCAAATTTTCTCTCATTAAAACAGGACAAGAAACATACATAAAGACTCAAATACATACATAAAACCCAGCTGACATTAGGATTGATGTTCCTTTCACAAGCTGCTAACAAACTAATCGCTAATTAATTAAACATAATTCTGGATTCAGAATATATTTATTTTTTGGAAGAAAAAAAAAATAAAAAATGAAACATTATGAAACATTATATTTTATCAACTGACATCATCAAGCAAATACACAGCAAATAAGTGATCAGAGGCAACTCAAACCCACTGGGCTTTTAGCCTTGATTTAAAGGAACTCGGTGTTTCAGCATCTTTGCGGTTTTCTATTTATTGGAAATGCACAAACGTCTTTTCTGAGAATCTAATAGCTTTGTAATTAGAGGGAAACATTTAATTTCACTCATATGGCTTAAATTTTTATATATATATTTATAAACCACTTCTGTACTAAGCTGCAGATTTTGCTCTTAATGGCCTTATATATACAGACATAAACAAGCTGCAGCGCAAACAGAGCAGCAATACACTGAGGGGCAGATTATTGAGGCTTTGAACCGTCTGCAGTCAGTTTCGGCGTCGTTTGGAGACTGTACTAATCATTCAAGTGCAGCGCTAAATTAGTGCCTTGGAGGTGTGAAAACAGGAATGTTTGCACCTGGCTCTGCTGCACTCGTGTTTATGTGATTTTTTCCCCCAACTTTAGTGCCTGGCGTGACTGAGTTTCTGCTTCTTCAAGGAGAATGTGAAGGTGTTGATTACGAGAGCAGAGAATGTCAGAAGGAAAAGAGTTTCTATTTGTGAAAATGTGTTCAGTGATCCACATTATTCTGGTTTTAACAGAGTTTCAGACGCCAAATTTTCTCCAACTAATCTGGACCCAGGGGTGTTGGTGGCACAAATCCATCTTCTTTTTCTTGTTGTGGAATTAGTATTTAGTTTTTGTTGTAATGGGGGTTTAAAGAAAGATCAAAACTATAGAAATAACAACACACACCATATGTTTGTCCTAGTTGAGAAACTTATCAAAACTTTATATTTAATCTTTAACAATCTTGGATAATTTCCCACCAACCACAACTTAAAGAATACGACCCGATCCAGTAACAGATTTCTCCTGTTTTTGCTTTTTTCTTATTATTTCAAACCATAAAAAAGTTTCAGGATCTGGATAACCTCAGAGAATAAAAAAATACATATAATTTTAGATATTTTGTATATTTAAGCTATCCAATCCAAAGTGACTCCTTGCGGAAAAGTAATTACATAAACCTAATAACAAGCTGCGCCGCCCCTTGCAGCAACAACTGAGATCAAGCATTTATAATAACTGGCAATTATTCTTCCACTTCCCAGTAGAGGATGTTTGTCTCACTCTTCTTTGCAGAACTTTTTTTTAATCCAATCATACTAACGGATCGGACAGCAGGAATGGCCTTTTTAACATTTTACCATTTGTGGTTAAGCACAGACTTTAACAATGCCACTCCAGAACCTCAGTTTAGTGTTTTTGTTTCCATTCAGAGGTGGGAGTGCTCGTCTAATTTGGATCCCTGTCCTGGTAAAGAACCAGAGCGTCGTTTTCGGAGCATAGTTGGACATTCGTCTGCAGGATTTTCTGATTGAGAGCAGAATTTTGTGGTTCCATCGATTAGTGTTTGAAGTTAAGTGCTCGGGTACCAAACGGGTCCCGAAGCATCACACCGTCACCACCATGTTTGACTGTAGTGATGATCCTCTTTTCATTAATTTTCTATTGGTTTTAGACATAATGAGACATACACCTTCCAAAACCATGGACGCTATTGTTGCCCTGGCTCTTTCTTCTTGTTGAATCATGAACTCTGACCTTTTCAGTGTATGTGATTTTCTTTAGGACTCAATGTGTTGCTTGAGATGGTTTAACCTAACTAATGTCAGTTTTTAAGTGATATCTTGATTCTGTAGGCCTGGATGGTAAAGCTTTTCAGAAGTCATCTTCTGAAAAGTGTGTATAATTCATGACTTAAAAAGGGGGATGATTACGTTTCATGCATTGCCTTGGCTGAATTTGAGACCTTTTTTCATTTAAATAAGTGAAATTATCATTTGAAAGGCAGGTTAGATGTTAGTACTGTTGATCTTGGGTTTCTGAATGAGTTCTCTGCAGATACTCCAACTTCCTTCCACAGTCCAGAAACATGCATGCAGGTTAATTTGTGTCTCTAAATCCTCCTTAGGAGTGTGGGCGTGTGTGTGCGTGTGTGTGTGTGTGTGTGTGTTTACCCTATAGACTGGTCACCAACGACCGCTGATAATGGGAAACAATCCGCCCCAGCTGTCCTGCATGAACAATGGCTGGATCCTACAAAGTCTCCTTTGTCAGTGACAAAAGAACAAAGCAGAGGAAAGCTCTGAGGGGGAATTCACCTTTTCACATCACTAATTTCATTAAAGGAAATATCTGGTGACCTGAACACCTGTCTGATGGAAAAAAATATAATTCCCATTGCAATGTTTTCTTCTGTTTGGTCTTTTGATTCTTCTCCTTCCTACTCTCACTTTCAGCGATGTTCTCAAGATGCTACAGGAATGTAAATGTCACCCAACTGAGTGAATTTATGCACAGCAGGGTTTCCCCCTCATACTCAAACTGAAAGCTATTTTCTCAGATCCCAGGAGTAAACAGCACTGTGAGCAAAAACAGTTCTCCTTATTTGTCTAAATAACTTGGCGTAACTGCCTCGAGTTTTCCTCCAGTTTCCTTCCACCATCCAAAAATAATTCACATTATTGACTCCAAATTGTCTCTTTTGATCATTTTTCCCAGTGATAGACTGGTGACCTGTGACCACTGGAGACAGGTACGTCCTTAATAAGTAGGTGAGTGAAATATTCTACACCAAATCCAGTTTTATTGCTGGTTAAGTCGACAATCTCTGGATGGTGACGAGCCATTGAGATGCAAATATGTCTTCCCACTAATAAAAGGTTAAATTAGTCATTTGTTCTGGATTTCCACAGGGATTTAATTCCTAAATGTAAAACGAGATTATGAAATATAACTGGCAAAAACGATTTTGGGGATTAAAAACAAGTAAAGACTAAAATAAATATGACAACATGACGAAAATGGATGCAGCCAATAAAGGTTTTATGTAAAGATAAATATTGTGATGCGCTCTGAGACAGAACTTCACTGAAAAGTTGATAGAAATTCAAACTAATGTAGAAAAATGTTTTTGGGAGTGTAATAGAAAAAAACCCTGAATCTTCAGCATAAACTAACTTTATAGTGTGACCTCTAAATTAACATCATGGAGCTTATAATTAAATTCAACATCAGTTTTTGGTCATAACTAACTTTTTTATGCTCTATAATTTGTTTATTTAAAGACTTTCCATTATTTCAAAGATGGGAACTGCTCATATTTATGGCCTTTATTCAATAAGATGTGTCTTTAGTTTCTGAAATGTCAAAAAAAGGATAAATTCCCCTTTTAATGTTACAAACTGCAAATAAATCCCGAACAAAAGAGCTGATGAAAGAAAAAGACAAAATAATTGCAACACCCAGGTAATCAAAACACGTTATGCAAAAACGACCTGATCTAACAACAGTGTTTAAGGGACAGAGGAACAGAAGAAGCTCTCCAGCATGTCATTAATGGGATATAATGAGAATATAATGAGCTCTCAAAGCTGCGGACCAAACTCACCTGATGATTACACAAACCTTTTGTTCTCGCCAGCAGCATGAAGGAACACGTCTCGGACACCATATGCTGCTATTAAGGCCTTAATCATCCAGGAGCAGATGGGCAGATTGCAAGCGACGTTACCGTCTGGCTGCGACGCCCATGACAGCGGAGGGAGCGCCAGCCCTGGTCACCAGCTTCTTCACATCACCAGGGCGAAGATCACCGCATAGGCCGCTGTGACCACCGGGACAATGTAGACTTCTCAACACTTTGAGCTTCAGTTTAATGAATTCTGTGTTTGTAACAATTAACGGCATAGAGATAACCTCCCACGCTCGAGCTTATTGGTCCTGCTTTTACTTCGCAGCTCATTCATTACAGTCAGGTCCACAAACAATGATAAAAGAAGCCATCCTCCCTTCTTCTGCTGATTAATGAGCTGAGGGAGGGTGCAAATGTTTCACTGGAATGCAATTATCCCAAGGACTGGACTAAATCCAAAGCAACTATTCAAGTGAATGTTATCCAGAATGAATAAAAGGTCTGAAATCTCTGAAGTCCTCCCGTTTACAGACAGTGAAACGGAAAAAAAAAGCCACACCCAGGCGCAAATTTGTATATACCGCCAATAATTTTCAACTAAATGTCCCTGAATGAGCTAAACACCAAATATACCCATTTTATAACCACCATCAACTTGCTGCACTAATTCTGGGAATATATTTCACTGCTATTCCAGGAGTCCAGATTAAACTGGCTAGTTGCCACCCAATGATTCAACTTCTGAGCACAGTCCACTGACCTTCAATAGTGTTAAAGTCTGGGTTTCAGGAAGAGTCCGGAAGTCTAACTTATCCATTCCAGAACCAGATCGCTGCCCTGTTGGTGTCCAGGTAGTAACCATCTGACCCAGACGGTTACGCTATGTGATGACAAAAAATCAGTCTGGATGTGCAAGAATAATCCTCAACTGGAAACTCCAGGACCAGTGTCATTCTCCACGGTGGACTGGGTCCAAACCAAATGGTCAGATGGCACAAAGTCATGGCCATCTGACAAGAAAAACGTTTGAAGGCTTTCAAAACTTAAGATTACAAAGCCAACTGTCAAGCATAGAGGTGATAGCATAACGCTGAGGGTCACTGTTGCTGCCAGTTCCACACGGACTGTTTGAAAGTTTTGTCCCGTGCCAAAAATCCAAACAACTTCAGCCATCAGAGATGTTGCTTGTGGCCAGAACGATACCAGGAAATTGTTGACGGCTACAACAAACGTGGTTTCTGTGAAACTTGCCAAGAAACATTTCAACAAGTGTTACCACAAGAAGTACAAAATGATGTTTTTGTTCGATTGTTGTAACACTTGGTTAGGGTTTTACCCATAAACATTCTCCAAATTCTCTCAGCCAGAGCCAAATGGTTTAATCTACTCTTGGCTCATTTGATGTTTTTTATAGTATTGGATGAGTCAAGTTGAAGAATAACACATTTTGGGATTCATTTAATAAAGACTCACTTCTGCCTAGTCATACCAAACAAAGCGACCTCATGCTGATCAGCAGCTTGGTTTCACTGAATCATGTTCCTTAAGCACCGTTTTTCACAAGCCTGACAATTTGGTCACTCAAAAACAGAGCGTCCATACTGATCCGACAAGCGTTCAGTAGAGTTGAAGTTAGGACTACATGGAGGCCATTTTATTCTCCATTGGCAGGTTCTGGAGGTAGTCTGATAACCCGGCTCTGTGGGAGCGAGCTTTGACATCTTGAAGTTAACAGTTTGGGGCCCAAAGATGAAGAAATGGGATTGTCATTGGTAGCAGATCATTTTGATCTTGTCACACACCCACATACTCAAAACCTTCTCTGCATTTTCCTTTAAATTACTAAAATGGTCAAAAAAGAATATACCTTGGATAGATGAGAGAAAAAGCACAATAAATCCAAACCTGTTCATGCAATTCTTGTCTTTTAAAAAGAAGAAAACACTGAAGTTGTTATAAAATGACTCCATGATCTGTACATACTCTCTCTCCTCATTGATCAACTTCCAGCTTTAGATGTTGAGACGTTCACCTCAAATCTGCCTCGGTCAATAACTACAACACCCATTTTACATTTTTTTAAAATCATGTTTATTAAATTTAGAAAACATTGTTTCATTAACAGTTTCATACCAACAGCAGGAAAGAGCTGAAACTGTAAGGAGACGTAGATGGGGCCCGGGCCAACCCCTGAGTTAAAAACCATCAGCTCTGGAGCTCTTCTGTCACTATTTCTCCGTCGCGTGGGGTCACCTGTAGTTCAACCTGGCATAGAGTAGAAGAGAGTCACAACGTAGTCAACATCTCAAGGTAGAACGCCAAAAGAAACGGGACGTAAGAAAACTCTGTGGACATCAGGTAGAAAAGTTGATTTGCAAAGTCAAGTTTCAAGTCAAGGTATTTCCTGCCAAAATATGCTGAGTATGCAACGTTGACATGTAATTAGGTTGCCAAGCCATGTCCTATGTAGACTTTATCACTCAGGGAGAAGTTTCTGCACAGTTCTTTAGGGGCTGTGGACTCAGGGATGCAGAACAGATGTCTGAGAAAGAAGTGCAAACAATGTCTATAAGGAGTGTTTATTGAAAAGGTTGCCTGGGGGAAGGTTAACGGGGGTTTGAGCAGACCCGAGCCACCCCCTTGTTATTTATCAAGGTGCTGACAGGGGCGACTCTCCGGAGGACAAGCCCGAGATATCCTCAGGAGGGAAAACTGTGAGCGTGCAGGCTCGGATCCCGCCTAGCGACTCGGGCAGGTCAAAAACCTTTTGCCACTCATCTTTCTCCGGGTCGTACTTCTGTACTATTTCCACCATGCAGCGATTGTTCCAGGAGTAGCCGCCCACGACGTAGATCTTGTTCTCGAACACAGCAACGCCGACGTCGCTCTGGCCTCGCAGCATGGCGGCGATGGGCGTCCACAGGTCGAGGGCAGGGGAGTAATACTCGCAGCTGAGCACGTCGTCGTAGTCGCTGGTGCCGCGGAAGTGATTGCCCCCGATTACGTAGAGCTTGTCGCCCACCGTGCACATGCAGTGGAGGCCCCGGACCGTCGTCATGGGCGCCTTCTGAGTCCATTTATCTGCATCTGGGTCAAAGCACATCAGCTCCTTCTGGAAAGTGTCATGAGTGATTCCCCCTGCAGCAAAAAAAGACAGTAAAAAACCTAAAATTAATCCTCAGTCTGATTATCTTTGGGGAGGAAAATACTTTATGGACTTGTTAATCAGTCATTCACTAAATAACATCTTTCTAGCACCAGCCTGTAATGCTGCCCCGGGGTCTACGGTTTTAAAACTCATCCTTCCACGATCCCCACATTGCAAATTCAGCCAATAAACAGATTAAACAGTAATTATACAAACTAGAGCAACATCAGCGGTTGCTCAGCCTCTTTTTAACACTCATTGTGAACAGTCGGCACAAAGCGGTGCGTCGTTACAAAGCCCCTGTTAACATATGCGCAAACAGACGGGAGACGCCGGGACACAAAAAGCTGCTGAAAAAAAAAAACAGGGAGGAAAAAAAAAATATACAGGGCATGTCTACAGGGAAGGCTTAAAATAAAGAGGAACACAATCCCAGCATGCATTTGGGTGGGAGCCAGCTCGCCCCTCCTCCCCCAACCACACACGCATAGGCGGGGAGCAAACGCAGAGCAGGATTTGCGGAGCGTGCCGTTCTCAGGCACAATCCCTCTTTTTGTTGCCGCCCAGCGATCCATTGTTCCGGTTTAATCTGTGTATTCAGCTGCCATGACTCGGATCTGTGATGTTGCACCTTCTTAACTGATCAAAAGAAGAGATAGCCCGACTGCTTTACCCACCAATTGTATGAAGCCATTATGAACCCCTGACAAGAAAAACAGTGCTGGAGTTAACTCCGGATCTTTGTAATTCCTCCTCAGGGGGTTGTGTTGCTATTTTGATCCAGTTCAAAGGGTTTGGCCTTTTCTTTGATACGATGCCATCTGATCGGGATCCCAGTGTCTCAATGTCTAATCAGCAACATTAGAGGGGCACTGGGACACACCATATTTTAAGTGAACTGATCTCAACCTTCAAACACCAACTAGAAGCCAGTGTCCTTCATTAGTTGCCACAGGACGGACTGTTATTGTATTTCATGCCATGTGCACCCATATGGTTCTATTTCAAAGCATTTCCCTGTGCAGCCGAGCGGACGCTGAATAACTGCAGAGTCGTTTTGTACAGGCACTGACCTGGATGAATGAGTGCCGGCACACCCGGGACTCCGGAGGATGGACAGAGAGGTGAAACTGACGGAGGACGGTTTCTATAAATGTCCAATAACAATTGCAGGTGTGAGGAGTTGAGATCCTGCATAAATAAATAATCGCCCACGGACGATTTGCGCTCGTTTTTGACGTTACATCCCCCAAAGGTGAACGGCAGAGATAAGCGAATATTGATCAGTCTTACTACAAGGCTACATTATCATGAATGCAGCTCTGTAAGGACAATAAAACCCACTGCAAACTCCAGAACTTCATCCTATCCCAGTGCACATCTCACTTTTTAGAGTAATTTAAAAGCAGAAATGGTTTAAAATCCCTGAAAAAAACGGAGATGAAAAACAGCTCTGCTTGCTCAATCATAAAGCTGGTGATTTCCCTGAGGTAAACCTGCTTCTTTCCTTTCATGGAAGAGTAGCTAGATGGAAGTTTTTTTTCCCCAGAGTAATACTTTTGGCCTTTTCAGAAAACAGTACTGACCACAGAAGCCTTCTTATGGCTGTACTGCAACAATGTGTGCTTGTGTAAACAAAGCCACCATCACAAACCCAAAGAGTGACAGAAGTGCCTCCAGTTATGACAGACAGCTGCTTGTAATGCTTCCCACTTCACACCTGCTTGCTTAATTATCACTGTGACTTCCTCCGGGTCCAGTGGAGATGTGTAACCGATGGCAGGTTAACTTGAACTTCCCTGTCCCCCCAATCCCTGATATTAAATCACAACGAGATGCAATCCGACTTTTTCGCTGAAGTCTGAGCGCCCCAATCACAATCTTTTCACCCAAAAGTTTAAATCCAATCTGTCTCTTCCTATATGTGGTACTAATTCGGATACTCCTTTTCGAGCATGTTAAGATTATTGTGTTACAAAAATATGTCTTTTGCATTCGTTGTTCATGTGTGTGATTTTTATTCTTCTATTATGTTCGAGAAAAATAAATAAAAAGCAACTGTGGTCGTGTCGCATTTGACCCAGCTTTTATGTCATGTGAGACATGCGTCATAATTCTGCACCAGAAGAAGCCAAACGTGGTAAATTAGCATATAAACGATGGCTAAAAATTACGATTATGAGCTTGTGAAAGAAGACCGTCACTGAAGCGCATCACAATCAGACCCCTTCTGGACCCGACTACTCATCCAAACAAACCTCTCTGCAGAATCTGCAGTCAATGCTCCAGAAAAGGCCGGTGCTGTTTGTTGTGCTTTCATTTGCTTAATGTTGTTAACATTCTTCGTTTGTGCATGCGACTCAATTTGGGGACTTAGACCGTTCACACAGAACTCTCACTTAGTAATATAAACCACCACACATAAAAATGGATATCAGCAAATAATCGGAATTGAGCATCAAGATCTGCTTGTAGCCAAAGGCGGCTTGACCGTTTCGTAAAACCCACGGAGAGAAGGCAAGAAGTGTTTATGAAAAGGGGCACTGATAAAACATACAGAGTCTACTGGCTCTTATTCAATAAAACAATTACTGGTTTCCCCTCTAATCTGCAGGAGATACAGCTGAATGCTTGTCCATAGGAATGCCCGAAGCAGAACAGAGTGGTGGCGGTATGACACTGTGGGCTGTTCTCCACAGGCAGTTATAAAGAAATGTTTCAGAGTAGAAAAAGCCAAGTGAAGAAAAATGTTGTTCTGCTCCAGAGCATTCTTGGCCTCGCAGTTCTCCTTCAAACACGAAAACGTCTTTAAGAGGTTCGACCCAAGCTCCGACTTGAAGCCAATTAAATATCCATCAGGAGACCAGAAAGTGGATGTCTACTGACAGCCATGTCCAAACTGACGAAGCTCAAGGGGATTGCAGAGAGGAATGGCAGATAATCCCCAAATCCAGGTGTGTTCAGCTGCTCATGTTATTTCATGCCCAAGAGGGTTCAGAGCAGAAAACGCAGCCAAAGATGATTCAACCGGTAGAGTATGAGAGCAGACGGCTTGCTTCAGTGAAGCATTTGAAAAAAATTAAAACAACAGAAAGAAAAACAACAACAAAAAAGGGAGCTGAAATGTGTTTATAGGAAAATAAAGCGTGGCAGTAGTTTAGTAATGTCTGAATTGTGCCGAGGCGCTGCGGCTGTGACAGCCTGTGGACTGAGTGCATTTGTCAGGTTCATCCAGCTGACAGAATACCTTCAGACAGCACAGTGGCGTAGACGAAGAAAGTGACCTGATGTGCTGTGACAGACAGACAAGGAAGTGCACTCCAGTGTGGGTCACCTTGCACCGCAAGACTCTAACCCCCGGAGACTGTGGGAGCCAGTGAGGCCTCTTAGCGACCTCTCGGAGCATTTTTATTAAAGCTACGTTTCATGTGCGCTGCTTGATTCCTCTCTGATAGCAGCTGCAGGCATTAAGCAGGTTGTGTTGTGATATTACGCTGCCCAACAGTTTATATTTTTAGGGTGCAGAGCCTGCCCTCACAAAAACAAAATTTATCACCCGACTCACCTGATAGACGTCGTAAAACTGTATTTTCAGCAAAGGAGGAATATAAGTAGTAAACGGTGAGGAAAGGGGAAAAAGTAGTGTGTGGCAAAAGCCTCTTTCTTTTCAGTTACTAACAGTGAGAAAATTAATACTTTTGATTATTGCATCATCAGCATGTTCTGCTCTTGCTGGTTTTGCATATTCTCTCGTTCTTTAGCTTGAAGTGAAAATGATCCGTCATGTCTCGAGGTAACAGCAGCCGTCCTTCGAATCTTGGCTAATATGGAATCAAATTAAAAGGGCTACATGTTCTGCTAACTTGTCAATATTTCCCATGGCAACAAGTAGGATCAAATAAGAAACCGATTCCTGAAACTGCCCTGGGACAGACTGGCGACCTGTCCAGGGTGACCCCGCCTCTCGCCCGGAACATCAGCTGGAGATAGACACCAGCGCCCCTCCTGACCCCACTAGGGACAAGGGTGTTAGAAAATTTATTTTTCAGGAAGAAGGGCAGTTTTCTGGCCTTTATTACCCCCCTGCAGTGTTTCAGCCATTTACCACTTAGTGTTTCAAGCCAGGTTTGAAATGTCCAAGTAGGCAGATTGCACTTTAAAGTGGTAGCGATTGACTGCTCTGCATTCAAACTGGTGTGATATCAATTTAATATTATCTACAGCTCTTCATTTCTGTTAACTTTAACTGTATTACCTGGTTAAACCCGTTTATGAAGAAAGAGTGAGGATGAAGAATCATCCTCACTCTTTCTTCATTTCAGGGGTTTAGACCATTTATGTTCTAAGGCACAAATAAAAATCTCAATCCCTGTTGCAGAGGCTGCGAGTCTGATTAATACTCATGCTTGTACCATAAATAAACACAGTAAAATTATCATTAGTTTATGGCTAAAACAATAGATTTTAATCCCGATCGCCTGCAAAATGCATTTAAAATTTGTTGCAATTACATCTCCAGCTTTCCATTAACTCTACATGTTATGTGTAGCTGCACAGACAGATTAATTGATTATAGTTTTATTTTCACAATGACAACTTTCTCCCGCACTCAGTTATTGAGAGAGACGCAAGTCAACACTGCTGCAGTGGGAGGAGCTACCAGTTAGACGTCATGTCCTCGTTAAACAAAAAAACAACAAAAATATCCAGGGTAAATACAGCTTTTGTGTAAATAAGCTCAGACTGAAAAAAACCTACCTCCATAATTGATACAAGAACCACTCACAGACTGACACTAAGGGGTGCTACTTTTTGGTTCAAGTATTTAATAGAAATCATCTCACCTCATTGGAAAACGATAAACATCTTTGGAATAACTTAATGCTGTGGAACGTTTGTTGTCAAATGTTGACTTTCAGCATCAGGGAACTTCAGGATCAGCTTTTACGCCTTTGAACATCGCCGCCGCTCGTGTTCATGTGTTGCAGGAGGAGGAGGAGGAGGAGGATTTTGTTGTGACCAGGAGGGATTAACCGTGTTGTGTATTACACCTCCTACACCTCCTTCAGTTCTCCTTCTCCATCCTCCTGAATTCCCCTCCACCAGCAGAAACGTTCGCCCCCTTTGTTGTGTTGCTCTGGATTAGTCACACTGAGAAAATAGGGCTCATCTCCATACCGCGGGATTCGCTTCCAATCACAGGAACAAGTGTTAACGTGACGCCTAAAGAACAGGCAGTGATTCCCCTAAGATCCACCGCATGTGCCAAACCCTCCACCATGACATAAGCGTGATGCCAGAGTGTCGACAACGGACTACTTTCTTTAAGACTCGGCAAGTCAAGCAGACAAAAGCAAGCATCTGATCACAAATTAAGTCTTTAATTAAACAATAGATGCACTGAATCACAATTGTCATAGCAATACCAGCGTGTGCAATGTCGAAGTCGTAAAGGCTGCTTTCTTGCCATATTTGGTAAGGTGTTATATTTAAAGTGTTGAGGATCCAGGTTCTGCATGTTAGTGACGTATTTTGTGACAGCAATGAAAGAAAAGTGCTCAGAAAATGTAATTGTAATATAATTAAACCTGGGATTAAATGTTCCACCATTTATTTTCGTTTTGACTTTCATAAATGAGCAAAATCCTGCTAAATGTAGTCATAAAATATAAGAGCTAGTTATACAGAATGTTGTATCTTTTTTGCTTTTCTACGCTTCAGAATATAATAAGTTTTATACAAACTCCCAGCACACACTCACCTGAAATATACATGTAACCACCATACACCGTCCCAGCGTGGCCGTAATGTGGCTCATTCATTTTGGCAACATACGTCCATTCATTTGTCCTTGGGTTGTAGCACTCCACAGTAGCTTTGAGATGGGAAGGAAAAAAAGAAGAAGACCGTATTAGAAGAAAGTGGGTCAAGACGCAACTAAAAGAGGACAAACAGCAGCAAATGAGGCCTTGGAGGGTCTCAGTGTGGGATCTAAAGCTCAGACTTAAATACAGAACACACCCCACGGCCCGCCAACCACTGCTGCGTCCACTGGCTGCGCAGGAAATTGGGAGATTGTTAGATCCTTTATCCTAATGTGCCTGAGGATACTTTAGCGAGAAATCGGAAATATCCAAGAACAGGGGCGCTGGGATTCACGAGCGATAATCACAGACGAGCGGTCGGTTGCTTGTTACGACCTCATAACAAGCAACAAGGGTGCATCAACAAGATTACTTTGTGCTTGAAATAAGATCATAAGAAGGCTCAAAGCACGCTTCAGTCTTTGCCATCAATAGCTCTTCATCTCCATGGATGGAAAAGACATGAGCAAGTTATTCTCCTGTAATCACAGGATGAAAACCTGTGGGTTTTATTTACTGCCTTCAGGACACTAGTACTTAACTAGACATCGTTTTAAACTGAATTGATTGATGGTGAGCAGAAAGAGCAGCAGGTGGATTTGGAGAATTTTATAGGATTCTGTAAAATCAATGAGACAATTACAGATGAATGAATCTAATGCAGAAACTGCCAGCAATAACTCAGTGGCCTGAATTGTCTGTATTCCCATATATTCAAATTTAAGCCTAGAAAACTGGCAAGTTGAGTATAAATTAAGTTACACAAAAAAAAACTGTAGTAGACGTACAGCAAAATACATATTTGTTCTCAGATTTTTAGAAGCTAAATTAACCTAAAGGGAGATGGCAGTAAAGCGAGCCAGAAAGACTCAGTGTGTACTCATTAAAGCAGAAATTCCCCTCGTGAATCCGTCTTCACGTTGTTAAGCTTTACTTTTCTAAAATCAGGGCATTCCAGACGCAACAATAAAACCACACCCATACACACCCGTCGAGAGTAAACAAACGTGGCGGAGAGGAAGGGCACATCCAGAAATACATCAGGCCTGAACCACATGCAGCGCGAAGGCAGTGGAACGTAAAGCTGAATAAGGCAGTTGTGTAGACAGTCGGTGAGCTCAGGCTCTGTTCTTTGGTCTAATTATAACCCAAAATAGAAGACAGCTCCTCTCCCGGTCTGCTGGAGTTATATGGCCGGATTTAAGTATTGGGTGGCACCTCTTTGTGGTTTAAGGCTACGGGTGCAGAAGTCCCTGATCGGTTACCAGGCACCAACCGACTGCAAGGAAAACATAGAAACAAACATATACATAGACTGATCTGCTCATAAAGTTAGTTTTAAGAATTAAAATAGAAGAAAATAGTGTTATAGCGGGAAGTTTCAGACAGAACGACTTTGCCAAAACTTAAAACTCTGAAGGGCGTGTTAGTCTCTGTCAGTACTGATTCTGTCAAAGCTTCAGGCCGGTCTCAACTCGATGTCACACGCACCAGCACCGAAGAAGAACAGCAAATAACACTTCTCCAGGACAAAGTCACTAAAATCTTATGTATTGGTGTGTTTCTGAAATCGATTGCAGCAGATTGGGAGGATATTTGAGGTCATTTATTTTATTTTACCTATAGATTTATCATGTTAAACAAGCACTTTAAAGACTAAATATTCACGTCAAATTAAAGGTGCTTGTTGTTGATTTAAATTATTTTACAGCACCTGTACCATGAGCAGTTCTTCAGCTATTTTGTACTGGCCCCTGGTGGAAAAAACAAACAAACAAAAAAAAACAGAATAAACTCAAATGATCACAAATGTGAACAGCTTTTATCTTGAACATGACTCATTTCTTTTCTTGGGTCACTTACATATTTTCAATATTGTACAATTTTCTGGACTCAAATTTTAAAGATTAAAATGTAATTACATAGTTGTGTTTTGTTGTCTGTATGTTCTACAAATCATGGAAGAAGAATGTTATAAAGTTAAATCCACTTTAAAATAAAACAATTCTTACATTTTACATTAAAAACAGTTATTGAAACACATTTAGTCTACAAAATGTAACAAATTGATAGTCTCAGTGTTTTGTTTGATGCCTAAACCAGGTCAAGTTGAAAGGTCTTTTAGTTTACAGAAGAAAGAATAAAGCCCGGAAACCAACATTTTTTCATAATGGTTTCTGCTTTCCATACTTTACCAGACCTGGAAAATGATAAACGTCATGCATTTACAGACTTTTCAAGACCTATAAGTCGTGACATTAGCGTCCTTGTGTGTGCACCACTGCGATGTATGCAAACAAAGGAAAGATTCACTGGAAAGAGAGAATTTTTAACAATATGCGGCTAAATAAGTAAAGGCTCTCCAACATGTAAATATCACATCCTCTGAATGCCAACATAATATTCAGCCTGTTGGATGGAGTGTCACCACAGCAGATGCCAACGTCCGGCACTGATGATAGCGCCCGAGATGCTAAAGGTCACAGAGTGTTGGAAGCATTAATATCACAATCCAATTCCCTAATCGTTGTGCAGTTATTCTGTCGTTGTTCTTTTTCCCCCTAAAGTCAAAGGAAAAGAGAACAGAACTGCTTCTATTTTCAGGATGATTATTGCTTGAGTTAACATATTGTAAAATACAACAACTTGCGCATTTTTCAGTTTTTGTTCTTAAAGATAATGTAATTTTTCAGTTCTCAGAATTGCAAGTCTTGTTTTATAGTAACTTCTGTTACTAGTAACTTAAAAAAATGTCTCCACACATCTAGAGGAGTCATTTTTACCATGGAAAAAATAGTTACTGCTGTAGAAAAAGACCCCTCGCCAAGCTACAACAGTCTATTTTTTATTATTCATAAAGGAGAAAAAGAATAATCCTTGGTTTCTTTTAGTACAGTTGCCAAACTTACAGCCATAGCTCAGTCGAGCCGTCAATTCCCCCAGCACTCAGCGGTAATGACTTTATGGGATTCTCCTTAAATAAAATTGATTCTATTAAAAATAAAATTGTTGGCATTCTCCAGAAGGCGATTACTTCATCCTTAGTGAGTGAGTCAGCACCGGGTGCAACTATAAAACCTGATATGTTTGGACTCTTTTGAGATGGTAAGCTTTCCAAGTTATCAAAAACACAAGAAGAAACTAGTTTCTCTTGGATTTTTTAAACATCTAGTGCACAGATGTCAAACTCTTTTTATGTGGCCCTCTAGGCTCCAAATTACATCAACAAGTCCTTCCAGTTTTTCACAAATCTGCCAAATTCACACAAAACCAACAAATCTGGTTTTGCAAATTTTCTCAAAATTGCTCAAAAACATTGAACCTGTAATTGATACGGCGAGTAATAAAAAGTCACATTTAACACCATACATTAGCGCAAATATTTTGAAAACTTTTTACCAACATTTCTAAATTGGCACCACAAAATCTGTAATTTTGATTGCAAAAAAACACTAAAACAATCACAAAATCCTAGAGGAACAGTTATTTATTGATTTTTTAATTTTTTTTAGTTTTATCAATATATTCTGGTACAACCGTCCCTTTAGAACATCCACAGTGAAAATTAGTCTGATCTAGTGAGAAACATGGACTGGTTTCTGCTTTCCATACTTTATCAGACCTGGAATCAGCCTCACGCTGTTCTTGCTCCTGCTTTTCATAAAGTTCTGACCTGACTGTATGTTTGCATTATGTAGTACTTTTGGTGGCCTCTTGTACTGTGCGTTTTAGTCTTGAAAGTATGATTGAACTATGCCTTGTGAATTGGCACAACATAAATTGAACTATGGAGTTTGTTGTGATACATATCTCAAAATAATTCTGTTCACCTAATGATCTGCTCTTAACAAAAGTCAGTCATATTAATGATGCCCTTGTGAAAACAATGTGCTTGATTTAAAATATAGAAATAAACCACATGGTGGATTTGAACTCACCAAGCTCCCCAGCAGCATTCCTTCCACCTACAGCGTAGAGATGTCCCTTGAGAGCGCTGAGGTGGAAGAAGGTTCGTTTTTCATTAAGGCACGCCACCGGGATCCATTTATTGTAGCGAGGGTCGTACCGGAACACCGTGTCCACTGCCGTTTTTCCTTTGGTGTCGTAGTTGCTTTGGCCGCCCACAACATAGAGAAAGTTGCCGATGACGGCGATGCCATGCTGGTAGCGGGGTGCGTCCATGGGAGCCAGCGCCTTCCACTCGTGGGCCTTCTCGTCAAAGAGCCGCAGCTCCTTGCTGACAACTAGCTGCTGGCGCAGAACGCCGCCCAGAGTGACCAGGTGGGCACTGTCCGAGCGAATGGCTGTCCGTTCAGACTGCATTACTGGCTGCATGAAGGGCATCATTTGGTAATTGCTAGCTTCCAGGAGAAGGTTGACACAAGTGTTGTCTGTGCGCATAAAATCCACTGTCTGTACATGATTGATGAGCTCTTGAGGGTTCATGAGGGGGAAGCGAATGTTCTTCATGAGCTTTGCAGCATATTCCATGCGACTGTCCTCGAAGCGCAGCCAGCGGCAGGCGGCCTTGAACAAGTCTAACTCAGTGCAGTGTTTCAAGCTGTTACTGGACAGCACAAAGGCCAGCCGTTCAAACGGGAGCTTGACAAACTCTCCTGTGCCCAGTAAGGAGGGGAAGTTCTTCAGGATGAAGTTGTTGACGTATTTGTCCACCTCCGTCAGGTTGTACGTGTTGGCGATTCGCCCCACCTCAACGCAGTTGTCGAGTGAAACCTGGGAAATCAGCAGCAGAGTAAGTCGTAGAAAACCCAGCTGCTGCTGATCTTAGCCATCAGCAGCAGCTAAGATGGCTGGCTATCACAAAGGGAGAGAGCTAGATTGAGTTTGTGGATTGTGAACAAGGTATTTAATCCACTTACACATCTTGTCACTTTATGACCAAAAATGTCTGTTTTTGGGGATTTTATATGACAGATAATAAAGCAGCTGATAACTGAAAAATGAAAAGAGAGCAACACAAGCTTTTCAGCATGTTTTGTGTTTTTACACAAACTGAAAAGTGTGGCATGCTTATATATTCAGTCTCCTTTTCGTCCGTAAATGAAATACAGGACAACGAATTCACTGCAAATAGCGACAATGAGTTAAATCTAATCTGAGACATAACTCAACCCATTGTTGAAAAACTAAAACCTGGTGGCTGCATCAAGCCATGGGGATGGAGCACAACACGGGGCAATCCTGGAAGAAAACCTGCTGGAGCCAGCAACAGACTGGAGACATGGTGCACCCTTAGCATAGGGCAGGAGCTACAAATGACTGGCTTGGATTAAAGCATATTGTGTTACAATGGCCCAGTCAAAGTCCAGACATACATCTACTTCCAAAATATTAGCAATACTTGAAAATTAATGTCCACACATACAGTATACTGAGGCTGAGCTCCAGTTGTTATGCAAAGGAGCAAAAAATCTCTGGGTATAAAAAACTGGTAGAGACTTGCAGCTAGATTTATAGACTTGCAGCTATAAATCTCACACATTAAAAAGTGTCTCTACAGACTACTTTTTAAAATCCTTTTATTCACAAACACTACTTTGTGTTGGTCTAAGGCATAAATCCTTGAGAAAACACACTGGAGTTAGTGGCTGTGATAAAATGACAAGATCTTGAAGATAGATGTGTGGAAGCTATTGTACCTGTGGTTAGTCACGAACACATTCTTTAGTATTCATTGCGATTATCTTGACTTCCATATGTTCCCTCACACTTTGCATCGACAACAACAAGCTGCTGAAGCTCTTCACAAAGTTTTTTACATGCACCAGCTCCTTTGTTGTCTCCTTACCCCAGAAATGAGAAAAACCTTGCAGAAGTCCAACACAGGAAGGATTTGTAAAAAACTTGCAGCCTCAAGTGTGTCTTGCAAATTCTCCATGTTGAGTGACAATTTTGCTGTGTAGATAAAGTCGATGATCTTCTTGAGGCCTATTCGGTTTACTCCGTGAAGCTTGATGCACATCAAATCCTGTTCTTTCATTCCACCTGCATCAGGGGAGAGTAGGTAGAAAAAAGCACAACAAAACAAATTACTAAATGTGGTACTACTAATTAAAATAATAAATCAGAGACAGGAGCCACTGGAGATCGGTATCCTTCACTCCAAGCAGCTCTTCAACAGACACCTACTAAGACAAGCTCTTTAAATTGTAGCTTTTTGTCACCATATAACCTTAATTTTCTGGCGCTGCCAAAAATGAGTAATGGGTAAAATACTGTCTGAAACAACAAACACTAAGTATTTCTGATGAAGCCATCGCCATGAAAATCTGACTGGATGTCTGCAGCAAATTAGCTATCAAATTAAGTTATGGGTAAAAATCAGAACGACATAAGAAATAAGTTGAAAAAAAATGTTCAAAAAAGAAATGAAAGCCAAGAAACGAGCTGAAATTGATGAGTGGCTGGTTTATTATTAACTCATGGTCTATTAAATGTTTCTTATTACACAGGTACTTCAGAAAGTGGTATGACTGAAAAGAAGTTTTCAGGTAAAATTCTTACTTTTGCTAAATATTCTAACAGCGCTGACAGCAGCTGCACTTCTAAACTTGCGAATGCCTCAGTGAGCGCTGCTGGAGTCGTAATTCTGAAATGGAGAGATCATCATTTCAGAGTAAGCCACCCACGGCCAGGTGCCCCTCAACCGATTTCTGACAGACAGGTCAAAATAATAATCAAAGGAGTTGTTAAAAAGAAGAGCGACATTCTCGGAGAACTTTAGAAAGACCTGAAACTAGCAGGTGATCCATGGCCTCAACGTGGTCTCACTTTTCTAAATTTATAAAAAAAAAAAAAAAAAAAATGTATTCAATTTTACTTTGAAAAGGGCCTGTTACGGCATACTGGTTGGCAGAAAAGCTACAGTGGAGACCAGACGGATCTCAATGAGGGGAAAAAATTCAAAAGTTTTGCATTTATACACAGCTACTTTTCAAAGATAATGTGACAAATTAACCAGGATGCAATTAAGGTGTTGACAGAAAGTGGAGAAAAAAAACTGTTTTTGAACATTTCATTATATTATCGACTACTTAGGACTTTATAGAATCTGAAGTCCACAAGCGACTGCATAATTACAATAATCAGAAAACAACAGTGACTTCTTTTCAAAGTTGACTGACCGGCAACTTGAGACGTGGATCTGTGTTGCTAAGTCGATCGGATTTATCACCACTCTCCCCTGCAGCTTTAAAGACGAATAAATTACAGTGGGGAGAAGAGCAATATGTCGACAATACATTTCACCCAATTGTCATCTTTGCAATTGAGATATTTTACATACCGAGAACTGCTTGAGTGAAATGTTTAGGTGGTTATATTGTCTGTTTGCCAACATACTTGGTCACTTTAATGAACTTTTACTGTCTTTTATTCCCAAACCTGATCCAGCTGACATGAGCTACAGGCGGCTGTAGTGAACATTTTGACAAAAAGATCCATGGCTCTATGAGAAAAATGTGGGTTAAATTCAATCTTTACTGCTATCGCAATATTTGGCAATATCATACTTCCATACAGTTTTCCAGCCCTACTGCAGTTATCTGTAGATCAGAGTTTTCCGTGGTAACACAGCTTGAAGTATTGCCACCACCCACAAATGTGTGAAGCTATTCAGACACATATAGATGGAGCTATAGAAGCTATAGATAGCTGTGAAACCAGCTGAACACATTCCGATGCAGGCGAGGTGGAGAGAAGAGAAGGCTCCAAATCCCCACATAATAATGCTGCATGATGGGAACACCCCAGTGCTGGTGTTACTTGTCAAGTTAAGAAAAAAAATTACTTTTTGCAAGAAGTAATAATCAACTGACAATTCCTGTTCATTAAAAAGCACACACATAATAATAATAATAATAATAATAATAATAATAATAATAATAATGCATGTTATTTGTTGGTACATTTAAAGAGACACACATGACCAAATAAAAACAATACAAAGATAGATAATAAAAATAAAAAATCAGATGCTGAAGAAAAAAACAAACATTAACTTTCTGCATTTCTTCTTTAAAAACAATTTGTTGACTTCATAAAGAGCTGTTAAAAGTCATTACAGGAATTTAATAGAAAAAGTTGAGAATATTCATATCTGTAATTATTTATGGGTAACACTTTATTTGACGGGTTGTGAATAAGACTGTCATGACACAGTCATAAACATGACATAACACCTGTCATGAACATGAGTAAGTCTTCATGGATATTTATGACTGTTATCATAAAGTGTCATTTGGTAAATCATGACACTTTTAATACAAAGTTGACATTATTCAAAATGTTTTCGTTATGACAACTTGACATTAACCAAGAAATCAGGATCTGTCATAAATTTGTTTTAAACTTTAGCTTTAATTACATAAAACTACGTAATTTTTTATGTGTAACCAGTAATATTTTACTGAATTTTCAGCTTAAGCCACAGTTTTTTTTACTGCCTAGAAAAAACTGCTAAAAACATCAATTTAAAATAATTCCTAATACAGGGAAGAACATCAAGGAATTTCTCGATGCACTAACTAGGGTTCAGAGTAAAACTCGACCCACATACATACGTGACACGCATCTGTTTAATTCCTGCTTCAGCGCCCCTCTGATGAGCGCACGCTCTGGTCAGAGAGCCAGAGTTTGCAGACCCACCTGTGAACATAGCTTTGAAGTAGTCGGAGGATGAGGCCATCATTGCGCGGTGAACAGGAAAAGCTTCATCGCCGTCCCCAGCAACCAGCGTCACGTCACACAGCAAACCTTCTATTCTCAGCTGATCAAATCCCTGAATCCAAAAGGGAAGAGAGGTGAGAGTTATACGAGCAGGAAGTGTTTCTGGCTTCAGCTTAGGGGACCTAAATTAAGTAGCGGCTTTTTATCCCCTCATCCAGTGACTCCTCAGCTGAGTCAATAACAGACTGAGAAGATCACGTGCTTACCAAATCTCCTGGTGACAGAAATAAAATTAACTCACCAGTTTTGCAATTTCCTCAGGTAAATTATTGATATTGCCCCTCGCATTTGCACACCCGATTTTTATACCTACTATATCAAATGAGATGGGGGTTGTGGTGGCTTGTGCAAATAACCTGAAAGCATGAAAACAAGTCAATGGTGCTAGAGCGGGGTGAATTTTAACGTAAAAATTCACCACCAGAAACAAATACATTCCAGGATCTGGGTATAAGGTGGGAGATAGGCTAAAAAAATCATTATCATTCCCCCGCAGTGTGCATTGACAGCAAAGAATAATGAACAGCAAAAGGAGCCAACGGTTTCTCATTTTGAAAGAAAGCTGGTGACCAAGGACAACCGCTGCAGAAAACAGCAGGGACCACAACATTTCAGGCCAATCCTCACTTTACACCAATCAATGCTGACATGCAGGGTTAGCCATCAATATGAATAAACATTCCTTCTGCAGAAAACAAAAAAGGCACTAAACAGACACATAGATAAATGTGGAAAAAAAAACCCTAAAATAAATAAATCTTTCATTGAAAAGACGCAAACAAAACAAGAAATGCACTGTTTTATCAAAAGGGCTGAAAATTTCCAACCTTTAGGCTGACAGCCTTTATTCAGTATTTCAAATATTGGGAAATAACAAAATCAATTTCAATTGTTCCAACTCACAAAAATCACTTTTAAATTTCTAAATATAACTAAAGCATATTTACATTTCAGCTAATTTATACTTGTTCAAGTCAAGTTTATTTGTGTAGCTCACAGCAATAAGGCAGTTCAAAGCGATTTACATCATAAAAACATCAATTGTGAAACGAGTAACAAACATTAGATTTTGTCAAATATAATCAAATTCATCACACAAATACAAATAAAACATGTTGTCTCCATAGCAACCACTGGATACTGTCAGATAACAACAACCTTTTTCTGTTCTACGGCCACAAAAGTAAAACTGAACGCATTTTTAGCGCTTCAGTTAGGGCTGGCGCTAAACAGAGAATAAATGTATAAAGTACGGTGGTGGATCTGTGATTCTGAGGGCCTTCTTCCTTTTAAAATGTTAAAGGAACATCTTCACACAGCAAGACATAAAAATCTACTACCCTCCGACAGAAAACTTAAAATATGTTGTTAATATGTTGTTTCAGGGGGAAAATAATCTGGAATTTATGGTCTAAACAAAATATAAGCAAAAAGGTTCACCTGATGAATCAAGATTCACCAAAGATAAAACCCTAAAAACACAAATAGAAACGGGCAGAAAGCTGCTAAGTAGTTATGAACAGGGTTTAACTGGTGTAATCCCACAAAAAAAGATTTTTCTACTGGTTAGGAGAGGTTATAAGTTGTATTTTTTTTAAATAAAATGTTAAACGTCAAACTTGGTACTACTTCTAGATTATTTTATTATCTTTTGAGACACTTCTGCCATTTTCTAACAAAAACAAACTTCTCAGTTGAATAAAAATGACTTTAAATCTAAATCTGCCAGGGGTATGAATACATTTGGGCTCAGCTAGTAAAACAGGAGTCAGAGATCATATTTCCTTCTCTGTGTGACAAACCTTGTGAAATGTGAAGAGAGGACCATCCCATTTTTTAAACAATTATTTCCCCACTGAATAAATGTACTCAAATTGTAGGTTGAATTTTTAAAAAAGGTCAGTGTGAGATTATACTATGGCAATAAAACAAAGTTATTTACATTTTACATCTTTAACAGCAGTGCCAACAAATTTTTCCACAATCTTCCACGCGGTGTACTACCGTATATGTATGTCTGGAAGATGAGGAAGTCTTTTTAAAGGTTATGCAACATTTCCTACCTGTAGCAAAGTGTAATACTCAGGCTGCACTCACTAAACCAACTGACAAGTAAAACCCTAACGGCCCTAATTAAACTCATATTATTCATTTTTCTCATAAAGCAGTGTGCGCTCTCACCTGAAGAACCACAGAGCTGTGTGTATTGCTTGTATAAAATCGGGTGTTTCCAGTCTTCGATGCTTGAAGGTGAGTAGGAATGCCCATTTCACCGTAGCCCAGAGCGACTTTCATGTGAGCGTCGTCGTCCTCCACGAGGGATCTGAAAGAAAAACAAATTAAAATTTTTAACAATATCCTTTAAAAAAAAAAAAAACGGTGGTAAAAAGATGCGTAGCTGGATTGTCATAAAATATTTCCAATGTAGAGTGAATAAACCCGGTTTCTGACCCTTCCTATTAAAGTGTTTTGGTCTCATTCTCCTCCTCTATCCATCAAAGTGTCTTTGGATGAGGCCTTAATCTCTAAAGCACTCCTGATGAGTGACAAATAAAAAAAAGAAAAAAAGCTGAACCTTAGGATTGTTCAGTTTTGCTGTCAACCTTCTCTTTTAAGCAGGTTGACTGCAGATCAAAAGCAAGCTGTACCGAGTGATCGACCCCTTTCTCCTGTTAAACACTTCCACTCCGACGGGCGGAGGCGTCCCACCAACTGAACACCAACCAGGAAGAAAACGATCAACCCATTTTCCAACAGACTTCAATGTTGATAAAAAAAACAAAAAAAAAACATTCTGCGTCACTGTCAGCAACACCAACCGAGGAAATCTGTTGTGGGAAAAATGTTATCCCATTTACAAATCTCTCCTCAGTGCTGCTATGAAATGTAAAATCTGTAAACACAAACCTTTTCTAGCAGCATTTGATTTCTGTAGTTTTTATCCAACATGGGCAGAAACACAAAACAAATGGGAAAGCCACTTAGAAAAGGCCTTTATTTCATTCCATAACCAGAGAAAACTCAACTTCCAAAAGCATCTTTCAAAACTTTGCATACAAGTTTAACAAATAAAAATCTCTCAAATTAAACAGGCTGATTTACACTGAAATGTGCTATTATTAATTTCAATCTGGGCATTATTACTGGTTTATTGGGTATTATTTCATAGAAATGAACAAAACTCCAGTACCAAAGTAAAAAGTAACGCTGTGAAGAGATAAACTTTTTCCTTCAAAACAGAAAGCCCAATAGCAAGTGTGTGTTTTTTATTTTTAATACAGTAGTTGTTCGCAGATTAATGCCAGTCTCCCTGCAGAGGATTTCTGACACAACTACACAACAGATCTGTTTACCCAATAATTTCAAACTTCACCTTACAGAGCATCTGGAAAGAATTCACTTTTCCCATATTTTATGTTAGAGGCTTATTAGAAATTTTGAGTGTTTTGTAAATTTTACTGATAGGGTGGGGGGGGGGAAAACAAACTAACAACATATAAGTATACACAACCGTTGTTTTGCAGTGATCGTCCTTGAGATGTTTCTACGCCTTAAAATGGATTCCAACTGTGGTAAATTCAGTTGGTTTAACTTGATTTGAAAAAGGCACACACCTTTCTTGGCTCCAAAGTTGACAGTTCAGGTCAGAGGTCAAACACAGAGCATGAAATCAAAGGGACTGTCTGTAGTCCTCTAAGAGAAGATGGTCTTGAGGCACAATGGGGAAGGACACAGAAAAACTTCTTTGGCTTTAAAGGTCCCAGTAAGCTCAGTGGCCTCCATATTTGGTAAAGGAAAGAAGTTTGGAGCCAGTAGGAGTCTGACTAGAGCAGGGGTGTCAAACTCCAGTCCTCGAGGGCCGGTGTCCTGCAACTTTTAGATGCGCCTCTGCTGCACCACACCTGAATGGAATAATTAGGTCATTAAGGCTCTGGACAACTGATCTACACAAGGAGGAGGTAATTAAGCCAATTCATTCCAGCGGTTTTGTACCTGTGGCACATCTAAAAACTGCAGGACACCTGGAGGACTGGAGTTTGACACCCCTGCTCTAAAGCTTTTAAATTGTGTAGCTTGTCACAATATTCCAGGTCAAACCTTCTGTTCATTCAGGAATAAAATGCCAAGTCTCTTCAGTTGTTGCCTTTCTGAATGTAAATAAAACATTTCGGTAACACTTTATTTGACGTGTTGTGAATGAGACTGTGGTGACTCCGTCATGAACATGGCATAACACCTGTGATGAACATGAGTAAGTCTTTATGAATATTTATAACTATTGTCATAAAGTGTCATTCGGTAAATCATGTCACTTTTAATAAAGTTGACATTATTCAAAATGTTTTTATAATGACAACTTGATATTAACTAAGATATCATGATCTGACATAAATGTGTTATAAAAGTATTACTGATTAAACTTGAAAAATTATGTGGCTTTATGTTATTAAAGCTCAAGTTTAATCAGTAATACTTTTATAACAGATGTATTTTTGGCCCAAAGGTTTGGACAGCCAAGCCTTAAGTTGTTCCTTTAAGCGTCCGACTGTGTGGTCAGCAGCAGGAGTTGGGTTGGTTCACCTGATTAGTGCGGAGCGTCAGGTTGGCCTTCATCTCCGCTGAGCTAACAGGAAGTAGCAGGTCAGGTCTCTACAGGATGCTAACCCAGTCCTGATGGCGTTTCACGGTTCTCATTGTTCCCTCATCAAACATTTGTATGCTGTGTGGCCGCCGCTTCCAGCTGCTGTCAGCAGATAAAATAAATCTGTAGAGGAGCGCCATGTTTGATAAACGGCGTGTCGCGGGCCCTGGAGGCTGCTGGTTTAACCGGAACAGAGACGTGAGCGACCGAACTGGAGTAATCAGGAAAATGTTGCATAACTCTGACTTTTAGCTCTCACCTCGCTCCACTTCGGTACAACCAGAAACTGAAGAAAGTTTTGATTTGGTCTCATCTGCTGGTTCTTAAGCATCATTAATTTAATTTACATCATGAGATAATGTAATTAATAGAATTAGCCGCCCCTCGGCCGATTGGGGGCACCAGGAAGGTGGTTCACCCGGGGTGTCAAACAGGCTATGACAGCCTCTGGTCATATTGTTTCTCATCATATTGCTCTGTTTTAATCTGGATAAGATTCTCCTCAAGTTTCAATGGAAAAATGAGGCTCATAAAACAAAACAATCTGTTCTGTCAAACTCTTTAGCTGAAGAAGGTTTAGATGTTTTGACATTTACTGACTTTAATCAACACACACTCAATGGCTATAGCAGTGTTTCTCAGTTCCTGTCCTTAGACCTCCTGCCCTGCGGGTTTTAGGTGTTTCCCTTCTGCCACACACCTGGACTGAATCTGTGAGTGATTCACAGCCTTCTGCAGAACTTCATGGCTGCAGAAAAGGTCATGCAATCATTTGAATCAGCTGGTTTGGTGTAGAAGTACATCTAAAACATGCAGAGTAGGACTGAGGACTGGAATTGAGAAACACTGGGCTATAGAAACAACAATGAACCCAAAATGAACGCTGGGTTCATCTGATATATTTATATTTTTTGTGGGGAAACTGGAGTTACAATATTCAGAATAATTGTGTGTAAGTTTAATTTGTTTTGTATTTATGGACAATATTAAAAGAGTTACTTCATTTTAAACTTGTTTTCAGTAGTTTGGTCATTTTATCAATGTTTGTTTAATCTTTGTTTGTTTTTATCAACACAAATTACAGCCGTGATTCTCTTGATTTTTATCTATTGTGAACTTTTTCACTGTTCATGGTTTTATTTGGCAGTAATCCAACAGAAACAAGGGAAGACAAGCGGCAAAGGAAGTGAAGATGGAAGTCCACCTCAGGACGGCGGCATTGAGGTCTGAAGCCTCTGTGTGCGGGCGCCACTCTAACCAGGGCGCCACGCAAGGAACCTCCCTTACCCACTTTGGAAAATTTACAAAAGAAAAGTTACCTACTCGGTGAATGTGAATTTGTAGTATCAAAAACATGGATCATGGGTCTATTGATCATATTTCTGTTTTTGGGAAAAACCCGGAGCACCCGGAGACAAAACCAACAACACACTCATCACTCACCAAGTAGGTAACTTTGCTTTTGTAAATTTTCCAAAGTGTGTAATGGAGGTTCCTTGCGTGGCGCCCTGGTCAGAGTGGCGCCCGCACACAGAGGTGGACTTCCATCTTCACTTCCTTTGCTGCGTGTCTTCCCTTGTTCCTGTTGGATTACTGCCAAATAAAACCACAAACACCAAAGAAGTTCACAATAGATAAAAATCAAGAGAATCACGGCTGTAATTTGTGTTGATAAAAACAAACAAAAGTTAAACAAACATCTATAAAAAGACCAAACTACTAAAAACAAGTTTAAAATGAAGTAACATTCTCTAGCGCTCGGAGGAGCTCTAGGGAACTCCTCCGAGTTCCCTAGAGCTCCTCCCGAGTCCTCGCCTCCAAGAGCTAAACAAACATAGATAAAATGACCAAACTACTAAACCCAAGTTTAAAATGAAGTAACATTCTCTAGCGCTCCTCCCGAGTCCTCGCCTCCTAGTGCTCCTCCCGAGTCCTCGCCTCCAAGAGCTAAACAAACATAGATAAAATGACCAAACTACTAAAAACAAGTTTAAAATGAAGTAACATTCTCTAGCGCTCGGAGGAGCACTAGGGAACTCCTCCGAGTTCCCTAGCTCTCAGAAGAGCGCATGGAGGAGCACTTGCAGGACCGCTAGGGAACTCCTCCGAGCTCCCTAGTGCTCCTCCTGAGTCCCCGCCTCCTAAAGCTAAACAAACATCGATAAAATGACCAAACTACTAAAAGTTTGGTCATTCATATTAAACCAAGTTTAATATGAAGTAACATTCTCTAGAGCTCGGAGGAGCGCTCAGAGGAGCGCTAGGGAACTCCTCTGAGTTCCCTAGCACTCAGAGGAGAGCTCGAAGGAGGAGCCCTAGGGAACTCCTCCGAGCCCTAGGGAACTAGGGCCCTAGGGCTTGGAGAACTATAACTAGAGCCCTAGGGAACTCCTCCGAGTTCCCTAGCACTCAGAAGAGCGCTCGGAGGAGCCCTAGGAAACTCCTCCGAGTTCCCTAGCACTCAGAGGAGCACTTGGAGGACCGCTAGGGAACTCCTCTGAGTTCCCTAGAGCTCGCCTCCTAGTGCTCCTCCTAGTGCTCCTCTCGAGTCCTCGCCTCCTAGTGCTCCTCTTGAGTTCCCGCCTCTCGGCTGCACCAGGAGCTCCTCATCGCCGCCTCCTGTGGCCCGGTCCCCTTGCCGTAGTCGCCCTCCAGAATCGAATCCTGTGGCCCGGTCCCTGTGCCGACGTCGCCCTCCAGAATCGCCTCCGGTGGCCCTGTTCCTGCACCGTGGACGTCCACTGGACCTTTCCCTTG
>CAEFZY010017055.1:0-16193 GCA_903066815.1 Brachyrhaphis roseni
AACATCAGACATCTCAGTCCAGAAATGTGCAGTCCTAGGCACAGCCAAGATACTGCGCAGAACCCTCAAGCTCCCAGTCCTCTGGTAGAGGACCTGAGCTAAGCGGAAGAAGACCACCCGCGGTGGGTGAGAAGGGAATTTTTATATATATATATATATATATATATATATATATATATAGAGAGAGAGAGAGAGAGAGCTCCTGTTTGCATCTCAAATACCGTCAAGCTCTGCCTGTCTCGGCACGACAGCACGACATTTAATTTTAGCTCGTTAAGGTAATGATCATCTGTTAGAGCCTTCGTTAATTCTGCTGGTATAAATGGCTCAAAGTGTTATGGAGAAATGTCCAGATTAGGTCCTTCGTTGTGTTCCTCTCAGGCTCTTGCACTGCGCTCACTTTTCTTTCATGTGGGAAATTATCCAGATTTGCCTTTTTATTTTTATTTTTTTTATCACAGCTAATAGTGACACAGTGTGACATTATCTAAAATTACACCAGTCAAACGCAATATGATAAACAACTACTCGGGAAAAGTTAGCCTTCCTGTGTTTCCTCTGTAGACTCCAGTACAGAATGGACCAAAACGCATCATCAACCCATCGGTGAAAAAATGGCGACCTCCATGGGTGGAAAAATACAACAAAAGATGTACAATTTGAAGCAATTATGAGTTTTGGTGTATCACAAACAGCAATTTTTTTTAGGTAATAGAAAAATTGCAACACATTTAGGCCAACATGTTCAACTAGTTCTGGATCCTTTTAAAGGGGTAAAATGGGCAAACAAGTGTAAACTATTGGGTGGGTTTTTTTAAAGATATTTTACACTTGCAGATTACATTTCTGCTCTAAGGGGGGCTGTGTGAGTTTAGAATCCAAAAACCTCAAAGCTAGACTCAGAAATTTTAACCTTGTTTGCAGTGGCGGCTGGTGGTGATATTTGAAGGATGGGCTAGTAAATACATATATATTTCCATAAACATACACATCCAATTTGCAAAATAGGAAAAAAAACCCTGCTAGAGTCAACCATAAAAAATCAACCAAGGAAACATATCAAAGCTTACATAGAGCCACTGCAGTTGTCCAAATTAGTTCCTCTGCATTAATTCGCCAACACTCCAGGACAGAATCACACTAATAAAATGAAATAAGTTTTTAAATAAGGCCTACCTTATTTAAAGAGAAGCTCACTCCGACGACGTTTCTGGGAAGCACTCGAGCACCAGGCAAGTCCATCCTGATTGGATGAATCCTGTGGTGTTGAACAGAAGAGGTTCAATAAGGGACATTTTTTTTATGCACATATGATGTTGGTGATATGTGTTGTCTGCATGTGAGCAGGACCAGATTTTACCACTGGTTTTAGAGAGCTGGTCTCCTGCAGATACTGGAAACATTCTGGCTAAGTTGCAGACCACTGGCATGTGGTATAGTTATCAATAGTCTGTTCAGAAGCCTACAGCCATCACTTTAGCCCACAATCTGGGATTTTCCACTGTGATGTGAAAAATAACCTCTAAGTAACTACAGGGGGTTTTGATTGTGGGGAAGTGCCGTTAACACTTCACAGAGCTCTGAGTGAAAAAACTAGCATGATACATCTTTGTGTTTTATTTTGCAGCTCTGGCCTGTGTGATCGTCGGCATGGCAACTGTTGTGACAACCATCACCGGCCTCTCTACTTCTGCCATAGCCACCAATGGATTTGTTCGAGGAGGTATTTGTCGAGTCCCAGTCTGTCTCTAGAGCAACCTGGATTAATAAAACCCATTTGAATTGGTTAAAATGGTTAATATAAAAGAATTTGAAAGTGAGTTGAGTCTGTATTGATTCTGTATTCGGGGTGGTAAATGTGGTTTGGTGATGGCAGGACTTTGTAAATCTGGAGAGAAACTCCCATCTGTTTGCTTCCTGATTAGTTGGTTGGTTCATGTTGGTTCAATGGCCGAATGGGATTCCCCCCTATTTAAAATTTTAATTGGGGGGTACCTGCATGGGGGTCCTCATGCTTAGGGCAGAGTGGGTTTGGACCATGCTTCTTGGAACATCATGTACAATTGTAATCTGGTACATTGTAACCTGTTTTATATATATATATGTGTGTGTGTGTTATAAAAAGACAAATGCCTGAGGGAGAACAGGTTCTGATAAAAAACTGTTCTGACTCTGACAAAAAGATACTTATAATAGATATATGGAGTTGTTGGTTCTATTTTACAAGCACAGATTTTTAAAAGACTAAAGGCCCCAACATACTCGGGCGCACTTCAGTCTGCGGAAGTCCGAAGTGGAAGTCTGCTGGACATGTCCGCGTAAGGATAATTTTTTATGATCACGTACGCATACTCGGTGTTGCACATTAAACTACCCGGTAGAAACAGCGTTCACATCGAACTGGTTTTCATGTGACACCGGGCTGGTAAGGTTGAGAATAAGGGTTATATGAGTTCATGTTGTTTGAAAGTTGACATCAGCATTATAAAAGTCAACATAAAGTTGTCATGGGGACATGATAGACACGTAAGCGAAAATGCTTAACAGCAACACAAATATATAATTCTAAGAATAAAAAATAAGACATCATCCCAGACTTCTTTATCTCAGTTGAGTCTGGCTCATTTTTTTCTTCGAACAAGGAAAGGACGATCGGGTATCTGCTCATTTTCGATTGCTGCACAAATTATTACACCGATCACAATTGTACTTTTGGAACATAATACAAAACAAAGCTTATTGAAAGGATTCCTGATTACAGCTAAACCCAGCGCAGCCTCCTGCTGCTCTTCTGCCCGCAGTAGGACGCTGCGTTGGCTCCAGGCAGCGGTTCATCTTTGCTGGATGAACCGACATGTGACTGCCATTCTCTGTCCCACACTGAGAGCTGAGTTAAGGCTTCCCAGATGGAGAAGAAACAGAGCAAGGTGCCTAAATAGTTAATCAAACTTGCTAATCCTCATTAGGATTGTGTGAAATAAAGGAATTTGTCACGAGAGAATTTTAGGTAATCAATATACTCGAGTATGAAGACCCAACCGTCCACGGACAGTACGTGTGGAGTCCGCGCGGTTCATGGAATGCACACAGTACGCCTGAGTATGTGGGAGCCTTAACAGTTTCCGATTTTGTCAATATGAACAGATACTTGGGATTAGCTCTGGCGTTTAACAGAGTGATGCAGACATACTTATAAAGTGGTGTTGCGGTACCCATTAGATTACATCAGAAACCCAGTAAACCAGTTTACTATGCAGTCTCCAAAGAGGCCTCTTAGTGATGTTAAGCTCTTTTAGATCTTCTAAAAGGCAGGCTCAGGCAGGCAGCTGATGTACAGTGTCTGTTCCGGTTTGGATCCTGGAACTGAAATAGCTCTGAGTTCCTCGCATGACATTTCTTTTCTGTTTGTGTGGTCATGGCGTTCTCTCTAGTGGGCTGGATGCTGATGCAATAACGGAAATGTTTGACAATCACTTTCACATCATGGACTGGGACTAGTGGGAACTTGTAAGCCTGAGTTTCCCACAGAGCGTAGCATGTTTGGACCCAGACTCAGTCTGGCCTTAATCCACATTAGGTTGAATACATTTTTTGGTGCCATGTGATTGTGATAATTGATTTTGATCTGTTTTTATGATGTAGAACAATATTACAGCATGAAACCATAAACAAATAGTTATAAGTAGGCCTGTCGCAATAAGCAATCAGTTATTTGCATAATAAATTAAAATGAGCTCATTTGCATGATTAATCACATTTCTTCCTCTCTTTCTTCAAAAACTGGATGAGTTCAGTCTTCAGCTTCACCATGTTTTGATCTCCATGCAGGAGGAGCGTACTACTTGATCTCAAGGAGTTTGGGTCCAGAGTTTGGAGGCTCTATTGGCCTGATCTTTGCTTTTGCCAATGCAGTGGCTGTGGCCATGTATGTAGTTGGCTTTGCTGAAACTGTTGTGGAACTTCTCAGAGTAAGTCTTTTGATTCCCTATGTTGCTCATTGTAAAGCTTTTTTTTGTGTGGACTTATTAACAGATTCAGTTTTAATGCGAGTGTGGTATTATTTAAATGTCCATCAACTGATCATTGCATTTTTGTTTAACATCTCCCTGAAATGTCTGTCAGGGTGTGGATGCGGTCATGACTGATGAGGTCAATGACATCCGAATCATTGGCACCATTACAGTAATCGTTCTGTTGGGTATCTCTGTGGCAGGAATGGAATGGGAGGCTAAGGTATATATAACCTGTCAGCTGACACCAACAGTATAGAAACACAAAGTTTTTGGCAAACTATCATATCTCTCTGTAACCCTCTGATTTCCATAGAATTCAAGAAATAACAATTCAGTCATTTGTTTTCTTTAGGCCCAGATCTTCCTGCTCTTTGTCCTTGTCACAGCTATTGTGAACTACTTTATCGGATCCTTCATTTCTGTGGAATCAAAGAAACCTTCTGGCTTCTTTGGATATGATGGTATGATCAGCCTGTGACGCAAAGTTCTTTTTTTTTTTTTCTTTCTAACCAAACTTTTATTTTTCATAGTCCAGATATTTTACACTGGTTAATAGCAGCAATTACAACTGATTCTTGAACTTGTTTTTTTTATTTCAGGTGAAATCATGTGGGAGAACATGGGACCAGACTTTCGAGATGAGACGTTCTTTTCTGTCTTTGCCATCTTCTTTCCCGCAGCCACTGGGATTCTGGCTGGTGCTAACATTTCTGGAGACCTTGCTGTAAGTCAGCCGGTTCATACACACTTTAAGAAAGTGTCCACATATCAATAAATCAATCAAGTTTATTTGTATAGCACATTTCAGAAACAAGGCATTTCAAAGTGCTTTACATGTTAAAAACACAAAAATAGAAAGGTATAAAAGATATCACAACAATTGAGAAAGCATCAAGCATTTGACATTTTGTCAAGTGTCATTAATACACATCAAATATGTTGGCCAGTGTTTCATTTATTATGATTCAAAAGCAACTCTAAACAAGTGTCTTTTAGTCTTGATTTAAAGAAACTAAGAATTCCGGCTGTTTCGTAGTTTTCTGGAAGTTTATTCCATATTTGTGGTGCATAGAAGCTGAATGCTACTTCTTCATGTTTGGTTTTGATTCTGATGCAGAGCAGAACCAGAAGACCTGAGCGGTCTGGAAGGTTGATCCAACACAAGCAGATTTTTAATGTATTGTGGAGCTGAGCTGTTCAGTGATTTATAAACTGACAGTATTTTAAAGTCTATTGTCTCAGTGGAAGGACTTTAGAACAGGGGGATATGCTCTAACTTCCTTGTTTTAATGAGAACCCCAGCAGCAGTATTTTGAATCAACTGCAGCTGGAGGATTGATTTTTAATTTTTATTTTTTTTAGCCAGACTTGTGACGACATTGTTGCAGTAATCAATGCGACTAAAGGTAGATGCACTTAAGGTGCACATAGATGTCAAATGTCAGAACCCTATAACTGGGGTTGCACCAATTTATCAGCCAACAAATTTTTCTGTGGTGAGTTCCTTTAGTTTGGGAAATTAGTGGTCGGCTGATACTTACACATGAATACAATCTTATCTGTCTCAACAAAGGTTTAAAAATCAACCACTGTCCTCTTCTGCTCTCTTCTATGAGTGAGGTTTGACTGATAGACCGGTCCACCAGGTCATGTCTGCACATTTACAGTAAACAGTAGTCACCACACTGTTGATAATTTTCTTGATATACTGAGCAACATTTCAGACAAAAAAAAGTTGGTATCGACCAGAATTGGAATAGGCAGTTTCAGGCTTTTTAATGATTGGTCATCAGCAATTGGCCAAATTGGCCAAATAACTGCAATCGCTGCACCCTACCTACAACTTAGGGTTGTTGTTGGATCAACCTTCTTGTTGAACCAACAACAAGAAGGTTGTTGGATCAACCTTCTTCAGAGTTTTATTTCAACATTATTTTTAACCTCAGTCTAAAATTAGCTATAAAACCTAATTATTAAAATTGTTTAATCAAATTTCACTTTGCAGTTTGTTTTTTAAGGTGCTGATTGGAATGAGTTTCCAAACAAAATGAGCAATTGTTTAAACGATCATTTCAATATTGTTTGTCATCCATGGGCAAACAGAGCTATTTCTGTTATAGCTTGGTCAATATTTGTAGGTTTTATTGTATGTGTTTGTTGCAGGACCCACAGATGGCAATCCCCAAAGGAACTCTACTTGCCATATTGATTACGGGCATTGTCTACTTGGGGGTTGCAGTTTCCACAGGTACACTCTGCTCTCCTGTTGGCAGTTTTCACCCCCTGTCTTTTGAGGATACATCTTATGTGTGTTCTGCTTTTCTGACTTTAGGGTCTTGCATTGTGAGAGATGCCAGTGGAAATCCGAATGACACAATCAGCACTCAGTTCACTGCAAACTGCACTGCTGCTTCCTGCAAGTTTGGCTTTGACTTCTCTAGCTGCAAGACCCAAAAAAACTGCCGCTATGGACTTCATTATGACTTCCAGGTATGAAGCAGCTTTAATAAAAGAACAATTTGTTCATGTTTTTTATTATGCTGAGAATTAGGTTAAACTCCAACCAAGCAATTCTCAAAGCATTGTAATGTCTTCATTCCATTCTGTGCAAAAATCCCCAATCAGAGAAAATTTAATACATACAGATACAAACAATGCTACCAAGTTGAACTTCCTGCTCTTTGTTCATGTGTGCTGGTAGGCCTATTCTCCTCCCTACTTGTTCAACTGGCCCATAAAGCACTAACACTTTACAACAAACCCACACACATGCTCTGCTTGGCTATAAAGTGAACCCTCGTTTTTACGTTCCAAAAAGAACCTGCGATAGGCGAAATCCGCGAAGTAGAAAACTTTATTTTTTTTTACTATTATTATACAATGAAATACTCCATAATACATTGAAACCAAAAAACAGAACCTTTTTACAGGCCCAAGCATTTGTTTAACAATAAAAGTATCGTATATACGTTTTGTTTTTTTTTCCCCCAAATTGAAGGCTTCATATTGCGGAGATCAGCACTGCCCCACCGCGACCCGAGTTATTGGATTAGAACGGGAGAAAATGAAAAATGATTATGATAAAAAATACAAAGTACAGCAGGACAAATAGAGACTCAGGTAGCCCTCAACCCCATCATCACCACGTGCTTGGAGCGGCTGGTCCTAGCACATCTCAGATCCTGTCTCTCCCCTACAGTAGATCCCCATCAATTTGCATACAAGCATAACAGGAGCACAGAGGATGCAGTTTCCATAGCGCTGCACTCTGTCCTTTCTCACCTGGACAGCAAGAACACTTACGCCAGATTGCTGTTCTTAGACTTTAGTTCAGCATTTAACACTGTTATCCCATAACACCTCATTACCAAACTCACAGACCTCGGCATCAGTTCACTCATGTGCAACTGGTTGCTCGACTTCCTGACCAGTCGACCCCAACATGTCCGGCTGGACAACCACTTCTCATCCACCATCATCATAAACACCGGAGTGCCACAAGGCTGTGTGATGAGTCCCTTCCTCTACTCCCTCCTCACCTATGACTGCAGACCTGTCCATGGCTCTAACGCCATCATCAAATTCGCAGATGACACCACGGTGATCGGCCTCATCAGAGACAACGATGAGGCCGCCTATAGGGATGAGGTGGACCGCCTGGCTGAATGTCGCACCTGCACCTGTTCAGCTGCAGGTGCGACAAAAACAACCTGCAGCTAAACACCGAGAAGACCAAGGAGCTCATCGTGGACTTCAGGAGGAACCCTGACCTACACCCACCCATCCACATCAAGGGGACAGCGGTGGAGTGTGTGGACACCTTTAAGTTCCTGGGAGTCCACATCTCCGAGGACCTGACCTGGATGACCAGCTGCTCCAAACTCATTAATAAGGCGCATCAGCGCCTCTTCTTCATGAGAACACTGAGGAAGAACCATCTGTCCTCAGACATCATCACGAACTTCTACCGCTGCACCATTGAGAGCATCCTCACCAACTGCATTACAGTTTGGTACGGGAACTGCTCTGTCTCCGACCGTAAGGCGCTGCAGAGGGTGGTGAAAACTGCCCAACACATCGCCGGGGCACCGCTTCCTGCCATCAAGGATATCTACAGGAAGCGGTGTCTGAAAAGGGCCAGGAAAATCACCAAGGACTTCACTCACCCTGCACACACACTCTTTTCCCTCCTGCCCTCTGGGAGGTGTTACAGAAGCCTACAGACCAGAACCACCAGGCCCGGAACAGCTTCTTTCCCACAGCTGTCACGCTCCTGAACGCCTCCTAACACAAACTATAAGAACTGCACTCCCCTATCCCTCCACACAACAATAACACATGGACTGTCCTCACACACACACACACATCACGGACTGTTACAACTTCTTGCCATTACTCTTTTGCACACCTCCTTGCCATTTTTGTACACCTGTAAATAAATATCTATATCCTGTATAGCACTTCTGGATATATGCAAACTACATTTCGTTGCTTGTACTTGTGACAGTGCAATGACAATAAAGTTGAATTCTAATTCTAATTCTGACTGAGCCGCTGCTTCCCGACTCCGCTCTGTAGTGGTTTTTTCTTCTAAAGCCCGTGGTGCAGGTGTGTTTTTTTGAGAGAAGGACATAATTATAGGTAGTTATTGTTGCTCTTTCTTCTGGGCAAAAAAGATTCTTATAAACCGACATGCCACCATCGATTATGTTTGCAAACTTAAATTTGGCAAGCTGTTTTACGTACGTGTACATATTAAACTGCAACGTTATTGACACACAGGTAGAGAAGAAGTGGAGAAACTGTTTAGCCAATCAGAATGCAGAACACAATGCACCATGCAAATCCGTGAAGCAGCGAGATCGTGAAAGGTGAACCAGAATATAGCGAGGGTTCACTGTATCATGTAAATTACTTCATATCCATTGAGTGCAACGCTTGTGATTGAGGACCATGTTGTTGGGAGAGATAAAGCATTAATTAAAATGGCAAATGTATGAGATTGTAAAATTATTACATATGATCTATGGAAATAATTAACACTGAAAAAAGTTTGGAGGTTGTGTCATGCAAACGTTACCACTTCCTCAAACAACCAAGATCTTCCTTTGAATCTGGTTTCAGAATAAATGCATACAAAGTCACACTTGGCACATACAAATAGCGACATGAATTTGCCACGTGTTTCCTAGATGGAAACGTCAGAAAGTTGACTTTGTTTCTGTGTTGCTTCAGGTGATGAGCTTGGTTTCAGGTTTTTCTCCCATCATCTCAGCTGGAATCTTCTCTGCCACTCTGTCCTCTGCTCTGGCCTCTTTAGTGAGCGCGCCTAAAGTATTCCAAGTAAGAGTCAATCCATGCACCGGCATAACTAATACATTATACTACTGGCAAACTGTTTATCCCTCTTTACATATTAGTTCTATGTTCTTTAAGATATGAAATGACATTGCTGTTTTTTGCAGGCTTTATGTAAAGACAACATTTACCCTTATATTGGAATATTTGCCAAAGGATACGGGAAGAACAATGAGCCTCTCCGAGGCTACATCCTGACCTTCGGCATCGCTCTGGCTTTCATCCTAATCGGTATGCTGCTCTCTTTGCTTACTTTTGAAGTTTTCACGCTAACTTGTACATCTAAAGTTTATGGTAACCATATCTGAATAACAATAGCTTAAAAGCATAAAAAGCTCATCAGGGGATTTTATACTTTCAAACTGTTATTATATCTCACTGGCTTCTGAAATGGTTTTAAATTTAGTATGTTCATATTTTTATTTATTTTGTTTTGTTTTATCTAGGAGTTGCATTTTAATCCACATCAGGTTTTGGTTAACAAAGTCTATGTGACTTTAATTTTAATAACAATAGTTCCAATAGTGTCTTTAGCCTGGAATGTTGTAATGCTGTTTCACCAGTCTGCACAGATGGTTAGTTTCTCATCTGCCAGCTGTTCAGAACGCAGCAGCCAGACTTCTCACCATATCTAGTAAAAGTATTGGCATCACCCTGTGCACTGTCCTGCATCCTAGTGGATTTTAGAATTTGACTTAAAAGTTCTTGGCCAGGTTCTTGATTATTTCTGTCAGTTTTTAACTAAACACACTTCTACTCGTAGCTCCCAAACCCACAATCTTCCATTATATTTAGAGTCAGCTTTGTTTTGCTGACTCTAAAGATGTTTTTAAAAAGGGTTTTTCCAGACTTGTTGTTGCTTCTTATGCTTGTTTATACGACTTAACTGTGATTTATGTTGTACAGTGCTTTATGACTTTCCCCTCTAAAGAGAGGTTTTAACTTTTCTGTTGTATCTATTTTGTTTGAAAGTGTAGTATTTTTAATAACCCATCATACTGTTGAGTAAGACAGTTGGAGAGGAAGTGGAAATAATCCTTTTTCTTAAGTTTCTGTTTCTTCTGCTTCCAGCTGAGTTAAACACAATTGCGCCAATTATCTCCAACTTTTTCCTGGCATCCTACGCCTTGATCAATTTCTCTGTGTTCCACGCATCCCTGGCCAACTCTCCAGGTAAGATCAAGGTGCAAAAAGTGAAAACCAGCATAAAAACATGTTAAGCTAAGAATGTTAGACAATATTGGAGGTTTTCTACACAGTTTGTGATTGGTTTAATAACATTGAATTAGTGATTTTAAATTTGAATTTAAGCTGTACTAAAATGTAAATGTGATGAAACATTATCAAGAATTAAAATGAGTGACTAGAGTATCAACTGATCCTAAGCAGAAGCATGCATTCCTACTGTTGACTCGCAGCCTATAAGGACTGGTAGGGATGATGACCATTATTGTGGCGTTTTTCCAAAGATTTTAGCATAGTCTCAAATAGGGATGCTCCAATCAGGTTTTTTGCTTCTGATTCCGATCATCCACGAGGCCGATCTCTGCCGATCACCGATCTTAAGCAAACGTTCGGGGTGAGAATTCACTGCAGAGTGGCGATTGAGCGGTGCTACATATGTGAAATATTACTACCAGTAGCGATTAGCAGTGGTCCAACAGCAAGAGCAGGATCTTACACCGCCAACTTGAAGACTTAAGTTATTTTTCAGGTTATTTGTTTAGCTTTCTGACTGTGATGCTTTTCCGGGTGAATGTTGGTGGTTGTGCGCTGCTTTATCTGCTATTTGGCCGCTCCAGATGTCTGTTTTCCGGCAGTGAGCCTCGATATAGTCAAACTCTGTCAAGTGCTTGTTTTCTAAATGTCAAATTAGACTCACTGTGTTTATGCATTTTGATGTGCTGCACCCCCGAGGTAATTTTCCGCCGCAACACGCAAACTTCCCTATTCACTCAGTTCCACACGACAGGATTTGTTGATGTGTGCTTGCGCAATGTGAAGGAAAGGGGAGATGGCTGCACAGGCAGGCTGCGAAGTGAGATACAGGTTTAAAATAAAATAAATACACAATATGAAAACAAACACAATGTTAAATCACATTCCTGACCAGAGCTCTGCTGTTATGTTTTGTCTTTCCTAAAATAACTGCAGTTTTGAAATAATTTTTTTGGGTTTGAACTTTGTTTCTTAAAATACATGTTTTACTGCTGAGTAGATGGTATTTTATTAAGTTGTGCTCTTTCCTCCTTCTTTACCAAATCTTGTGCAGACCAACAGGTACAGATAATTATCTGTTTCTAATATCTGCAGCAGGTCATCTGGACCTAAATGGTACATGGCTCATTTAGACAGAATGGTTTGTCCTGCATCTGGAACCACAAGCTGGAAACCCAGTTTTGTGTTCGGATTCCCCCCCATCCTCCAACTCCATCTCCCTCTGGAAACTGTAAAACTTTCATGGGAAAAAGAGAGATTCTGGTGTACCGTTTATGTCCTGTGGTTTGTTGTTGACTCTTTCTGTAACAACACACAGCAGTTATATGCCATCACTAAAGGCCCTCTAGCTTTTGTGTTAAATGTGATCCTGTTAATAGCTGTTATAACCTTATAGTCCTGAGTCTAACAGCCTTCTAATTTTTATTGTTTAATCCAAGCATTTGTTGTCCATTCCCTTAACAGCTCTGTTTACTGTTTTAGAGACCATGACCTTATACAGAGAACAACGGTCCCCCTTCTTCTTCTAATTCTAATTATTCTAATAGAATTTGTCTGAACCTTAAGGAGAATTTGTATCTTTGCTTCATTATATGGTCGTTGTTTTGCTAACTGCTAACTATCCCACTGCATCTTACATCCATGTCCCAAACTTTCTCTTCTTGTGATAAATTGTTGTTGCCGCTCCAGGCTGGCGTCCCAGCTTCAAATACTACAACATGTGGGTTTCACTTGCTGGAGCCGTGCTGTGCTGTGTGGTGATGTTTGTCATCAACTGGGCGGCTGCTCTACTCACTAATGTCATCGTTATGGCTCTCTACATTTATGTGAGTCACAAAAAGCCAGGTGAGTTTTTGTTTTTGCAGATGTGACAAATAATGTGACGTATTTCAGTAAAACTGTTCTCTGTATGTCATCCTCAGGACCACTGCACTAAACAGTTTAAGATGTTTTGTTGTTTGCTAAATTTACTTAAAAACAATATTGAAATGTTTGTAACAAGAGCTATCTGAAAATAATAGGATTGAATTTAAATTTAAATGTTTTCCTCCTTGGCTGTGGATCAGTAACAGTAGTGAAGAAATATGATGTTTTTTGTAAAGAAAAACACTCTGTAATCAGCTCATTAGGTTCTGCTGACAGCAATATCAGTTCATCCTCTGAAGATGAGGACAGGAGATCAACTTCTCATTTCTGTTGAGTAAGACCGAAAAGTTGCAGAAAAGTTGTTCAGAATGTAGCTTTGCTGTTGGAAAACCAGAATTTGGAGGAGGAAGAAATGTTTTCTAAGTAACATGAATCACTGATCTGTACCCCGCTAAACACAAAGCTCAGAACACATGTGTGTTCACGCCGTTTGACATGCAGCTACACACACAGAGTAGGCCTTTTCTCTGACTGTAGCGCTGCATGGGTCACATGGCCTTTAGCTTGGCAGACTGATCCATAAACACACTGACTAACTCCAGTGTGCTTTTGCCTGCGTGTGTCCGCCTTTGCAGATGTGAACTGGGGCTCGTCGACCCAGGCTCTAACCTACCAGCAGGCTCTGACTCACACACTGCACCTCAGTGCAGTGGAGGACCATGTCAAGAACTTCAGGTATTGAAGAGGAGTTGCACTTACTCTTCTTAAACATCTACAGTATTTTCAGAACATAGAATGGAGCATTGATATGAAACTAGAACTACAGATACTAGATCTATCATATTCAAGAACAGTTTACTGTACATCTTTATGAAAATGCTTGTTAACATGCCAAATCTTTACACTCTTTTTCACTTTAACCTTTAAAAAAGATGTTCTGGCAAGAAATCTGCTGTACATAGTTCTTGGTGGAAATAAGACAGTGTCGTTATAACAGAACATGTAAACTCCATGCAGACAGATACCAGGCTAGGATTTGAACCCAGGACCTTTCACCATGCAGCATGTTAGCTGTCTGTATTAGATATTTGTTTTTTAATTAAGATGATTACGTTATGTTATACTGCTAAGTTGCTTAGCGGTCGGAGACAGAGCAGTTCCCGTACCAAACTGTAATGCAGTTGGTGAGGATGCTCTCAATGGTGCAGCGGTAGAAGTTCGTGATGATGTCTGAGGACAGATGGTTCTTTCCTGTTTTGCAAAGTGGTAGACAAAATGTCTACACAGCAAGCATTGCCAAAAAATCCACTAGACTAAGTATTATCAGTCTGATACTGATGGGCATCAGTACGTTGAGCACAATTGTGCCTTGGAAGCATCATAAACTAAGCTTAAGAATGGATCACCATTGATGACAGTAAAATTCAGTGCAGCCACCTGCTGCTCCTCTGTCAGTTCAGGAGGCGAGAGGGGAGGGCATGAGATAAAGAGACTGGGAATGGGAGTCAAGCTCGAGACAGCCTCTAAATAGGGCACCTGCTTTAACCATGACGCCATGCAGCGCTCCTACTCCGGTATCCTTTACCAGAGTTTGCAGTACTCCTAGTTGGTAAACTACTTATATTTTTATACAATTCAAACTAACAAACTCGCTAAGTTCATCTTCTAAAAAAATCTGTTTTGTCACGATTGCGACTAGCCACTTAAAAAGCCATTGCAGAGCAAAGAATTGTCTAGTCAACCCTTAATTCGGTATTGTAGATATTATTTTTTTTACCATAATTCCTTATCTTCACTGAGTGCTTCCATTTGGCTGTCAATTTGATGTTGATGCAAATAAATTTTACAACTGAGGAGCAAGTACAAAATCAATTAAAGTACACTGTGTTCAAAACAAATATGGATGTGGCACATTAAAAACCTTTTAAGTGTAGACAAGAGTCTGGTTCATGTGGATGTATTCGGCAGCAGCGTTGTATAATTTGGGTCTTTCTGGAAACTTTGCGGAAACTTTGCTGAATATATCTTTTCTACAGCATTAGGGTAGGTTAAGGGCTGTTACAGTACCTACTTTTTGCTGCTATGATTGTCAGCCTCAGACTTGGCCCCACCTTCATTTGTGAGATTGTTAGCCACATTAGCCTCAAACTTTAACCTTAACAACTGACTCTTGTGTGGAAATGATGTGGCAGTGCTTCTCAGATTAATTGGCAGAAGAAATAGTTCCTTTGTGGCAAACAAACTACTGAACTTTCTGCTTTTCTAGCAGTACTAGAAAAGTACTGCTAGAAAAACCAGTACTAGAAAAGTTAATGCACACACTGTCTTACTTATACCAGTAAAGATCTAATATACTGTTAGTCCTGAAAGTTTGGGTGCACACAGCACAGTAACAGGGTTGTTTTTGTGGACTTATTGGTAACCATGGGTTGGCTGGCTGTTCCCATGGTAGCACAAGCAGGGATTCAAAGACACCTCATGGTGCTTTCAGAATGACTTGCATGTTCCTCTGAGCTGCTTGTCTCCCTTCTTTGCTTCTAATAAATCCCTTTGCTTAAAGTATGTTCTTTGAAGTGCGCTACTCTGCCCCTAATTTGTGTTAAGATTATCCCTGTGTGAAGGTCACAAAAAAGTCAGTAGATTTGAAAACTTCTAATCTCATAAATGTCAGCACAAAACATGACATCTTTTGTGCAGCACACCAAAATTAAAAATGCTTAGCATGCCAAATCTTTACACACTGTTAGCATTGTTAGCGTTGGACATTTTGTTAGCATTATTAGCATGGTTTGTTCTGTTTTCTTTTGAAGACCGCAGTGCTTGGTGATGACAGGGTATCCCAACTCTCGTCCTGCTCTCCTGGATCTTGTTCACGCCTTTACAAAGAATGTCGGCCTTATGATCTGTGGCCATGTCCGCATGGTGAGTTCTGCTTTTTTTTTTTTCCCTTTTTCATGTTTATAAAGACGAGCTGGGGAAAATTATTGACAATTGAAAAAAGCTCAGTTTTCAATCGTCAACATACTTTTTTTTCCCCAAAATATTTTTATTAGAATTTTCTGTTATACAGACATACAACAACAAAAAAAAAACAACATGAAAACCTCAACAAAAATTAACAAAACGCCGTCCCTCCCCCCACCCAAAACCCCCCCCCCCAAAAAACACAAAACCCCAGGGCTCACTATCTACACAAAAAGAGAGGAAAGATTAAGTTTACATGTCATAGTGTTCGACAAAATATAAGAAGGGAGACCAAATATCATTAAAGTCTTCAAGTTTTCCTTTTGTCATATAAGTCAGTTTTTCCATTGCCAGGTTGTTGCTCAGTAGTTTGATCCATTCCGGTATCTTTGGTCTTTCTGGGTTCCTCCATTTCAGAGCAATCAAATGTTTAGCCTGCAAAAGGCAAAAATTCACAAGCTTCTTTCTCTTTATAGGCACTTTAAATCCATCTGGAAAAATGTGCAGTAGGCAAAGTTTACTGTCCATTGAAACATCCTGTTCAATCAAACGAGAGGTGAACATAATAACCTCCTTCCAGAAAGTCTGAAGTTCCATACATTGCCACATACAATGGAAAAGAGTACCCTTATCCATATTACATTTAACACACACATCAGGAATATTTGGGTTGAAATGGTGAAGTTTTACAGGAGTGATATATGTCCTAAACAACCATTTGTATTGTAATAGTCTAAACCTTGTGTTAATAGTTTGCGTTTGTGCCAGTAGACA
>CAEFZY010017070.1:0-36940 GCA_903066815.1 Brachyrhaphis roseni
ACTGAGACGTGTTACGTTACATTAAACTTGCGTCTTCCTCTACACATATATTCCACCTGTCTCACTCTTACCTTTTCTGTTCGAGCGCCCCTGGTGGCCATTACAAAAAATGCATAAATAAGCTGCATCTTTGTATAAGCCGCAGGGTTGAAAGCGTGTGACAAAAGTCGCGGCTTATAGTCCGGAAATTACGGTAATCACTTAATTTTTTTTAACAATATTGTAAATAAATTAAAAGTTGCAAATAAGTACATAATTCAATTACGTTTTTGAATACTAAAAAAGTTTTATTGCCTAAATGTTACAACACAGCATTCGTTTAATAAATGTTTGATCATTTGCAGCAAAGAATGCATCTGCAGCTAAAAATAATTGTAATAATCTGTTGATAATTGTTGGATTAATAAATATACAACCAAAGGTTCTTAATATGAGTTTGTTTTGTTCTGTTTTTTACAGAATTTGAACTGGGTGATGCTAGAATTGCTACTTAAACAATTCTGGGTAGAACATATTTATAGATAAAGAATGTTTTCATCCTAAATTCAAATATAAACAGCTCTGGAAAAAAACAACTAATAGCCCACTGCACTGAACCTCATTGAAAACCTTGTGGTTATTCCACCAAATATTGATTTCTGAACTCTGTCTTAGTTAAAATATCAGTATTTTTGATTCTAAATTAATCTGAACTTGTTTTCTTTGCATTATTTGAGATCTGGAAACACCGCATCTTTTTTGTTATTTTGACCATTTCTCATTTTCTGTAAATAAATACTACATTTTTGCTTGGCATTTCAGAGACATGTTGTCAGCAGTTCATAGAATAAAAGAACAATGTTCATTTTACTCAAACATAAGCCTATAAATAGTTAAATCTGAGAAACTGATCAATTAAATTTTCCCAGAGCTGTATAAAATATAATATTCTCTGGCTGCAAGGAGTTGCTAATTTCAGTTAATTTCATTCAAAATGTAATTTATTAATATATTTAAATTCATTACAACTTCACCCCAAAGATTTGGACATTTTATGAATGTTCTTTCATAAAATGTAAATTTTTAAGAGTCTATGCACTAGTTAATGGCTAATGTAGCCCTAAACAATATATTAACTAACCAGTAATGAAGAACAACAAAGATTAAAAAAAAAAAAAGAACAAAGATGAAACAATTCTGAGATAGGCAGATCAGAAAAATACTCATAAAATACTGTTTCTGTGTGGAAAAGTTTTATCTTGTGATGGTTTCAGAGCGAGAATTAGCTTAACTACTAATCAGCAAGCTGAGAAAATAGAACAAACTTTTCAAAGGCACAGCTCTTCACTGAATCTAAAAATGACCTTCTATAATTGATACGGTTTCTAGATCAGGGTGGGTTTCACGTGGGTGACCGTCTGACTCACAGCAGAGAGCGAAGACAGTGTCACACAGCGCCGCCTCGAATCTGGGTCTCCAGACAATGACTCACAAGGTGCAGAGGGGACGCAGCGGTGCAACATCGCTTTGACTCGCCAAGTCACAACAAAACCCTATAGGAACCGCGTTGATCCTGTTCTATACGCCACCGCTACTGACACAATGAGATCAGCGTGCAGGAGCTGTAGGACATGGTTTGGAATCTGCCTAACTTTGTTATTGGAGCTGATTTGGTTTGCATACGCAGCGAAAGCAATACAAACACAGTAATGGAAAACAATAGGAGGAAAACTACAAAATTCTCTGAAATTTACACTGCAAAGCACCCCTGGCAGAATACAACGCGTCTCCGCTGTAGTCTCATCCTTCATAAAGCTCCACGCAATATGATTAACAACTGAATAAGCTTGTATCTGTTGGCGAGTTTTAAAATATAAATGAATTTTATGGCAGAAGCAATAAAAACGGTCTTCTTTGTTTGGTTTGATTTAATATGCTTGAGACTCTGCTGGTTTAGCAGAAGACTATTATTCATATGGCTTTATTTGCTCCTGGTATTATGCAAGTTTGTTTGTGCATACTGCCCATTCTGATGAAGCAATGCTGCTTGTGCAAATGGCTGCACAAAGGTCAGAACAGAAAGGATCGTATCAACATTTCTGCTAAATGATTTATGTTGGTGATGTTTGTAAACCGCAGCAACTTCTCATTCTGAATCTTAGCCCCTCCACAAACTCAAATTTAACATTAATAATAGTCCAAATATTTTGAGAAATAGCCACTCAATATAACTCTGGCTTTATTAGCCTTCAATGAAAAAACACAAAATTGTACACAAAATTACACAAAAGGTAATTTGGTCTAGTTTCTATTACAAATACCTTAATACACTTGAAATAAGATAAAATTACCTTACAAATAACTTTTCAGCAAGAAACAGAAGCTTCTTTTGAGTCAATCATTCCTTAATATTGCATAAAATGTACTAGTTTCATTGGCAGATTATTTTCACTTACAACAAAACATTTTTCCAATGTTATAATCTGCCAATGGAAATAGTACTTTTCCATCAATATAAAATAAATATTGACTTAAAAAAAACCTCCTAAATCTTGCTGAAAAGCTACCTAAAATTTAGTTTTATCTTATTTTAAGTGTAGTAAAATATTTGCACTAGAATCTAAACCATAAATACTTGGTAATATTGTGTTTTTGTATTATTTTGCAGAATTCACTCTGACCATCTGACCTTTGAAGGAAACTTTACAGAAACACTGCACTCAGCATGAAAAGTCAATATGTTCAAAGAAGCATGCACAAAACTGCACAGAAAGCCTCTCCATTGAATCTGTCTGAAGTGCTGTCAGAGTTGTAATGATGAGATGTGAAGCTCTGGCAATTGCCCAGGGCAATTACAGTGGGAGAAATCTGAGAACAAGTGAGTCTTTAAAGGAAATGTACCAAAGGCACTTTGATTCACAGCACACATATTATCCAGTAACTGTTTGCTGTTTACAACAATTCAACCTAGAGGTACACCGATCAAAATTTTGAGGGAAATTTACAGCTAGCCATCAGTTACACTCTTCTTACTAGTTGAATCTGTTCTGGCACGCCACTTAAGACTCCAGAAATGTTTTATTGTCGCAGCAGTGTGTTATAGATCTGAAACAGGGTCTCCTACCAGTGGCACGTGCCAGAAAAACGTCTAAAGTTTCCACTCTTTCCTGCAGATTACATCTGAACTAAGTGAGAAAAAAAGCAAATTGAAAATTTAAATGAGTTAGCATAATATTAAAACTATAGAGTCTTTAAATTGTAGAATCAGAATCAGCTTGTTTGGCCTAACTTTGTCCAAGAAGTACAAAAATTAATTTTGGGTTTTCATGTTTACCAGCTGTTGTCCATTAGAAATGTGTCAATATTCTGCTAATGTAAAAAAAACAAAGAACAAATTAGCAATTTGACTGTTTTCACGAAATTAAAATCTCAATAAAAATCACTAGTGAATAAGTTTGTTCTCCTGATAAGTCATTAAAAAACATGCCACACCACCGTCTTCCTGCTGCTTCCTGTCGCCTTTTTCTTTGTCGTTTGAGCCAGTGGTGACCTCTGGTTGTTGATCATGTGATGCAAAGAAAGTGTTTCCATTGCTATTATAAAAAATAAACCAATTTTAACACAGGCAAACAACCACTTCATCTTAGTGCCAAAACTTTTTATCGAAAATCAAGAGTTGTTTTTTTTTTTGTTTGTTTCCATTAAGAGGATTTATTTATGTAATTCCAGTATTTTCTGTTATATAGTCAACTGAAACACAGCTAGTGTAACAACATCAAACATAAATATACTTTAGAGGTGATGTTGATAGTTCATATATGTGTAGCTTTATTTTGCATTGGAGTAGTTGACTGATCTTTCAGTTAATTTAATTCAAAATGTCATTTATTAATACATTTAAATTCATTACAGTTCTTCTCCAAAGATTTGGACCAGAAAGGTTCATGCTCAAACTCCTAGTTCCATTAAAAAATATAATCAAATGCCAACTATTAGGACTTCTAAGCATAATTTGATTCTATAGAGGTAGAATATTTGCATTTGCATCATTTAGATTAAGCATAACTTAATTTTATGGTAAGACAAAATGACTTCCTGCCAAGGCAAGCAGAATCTGCTGAGAAATCTCTTGGTCCAACCATCTTTGCCATCTTCTCAGAACTGCCTTTAATGTGGGTAAGCCCCACCCATCTGATCCTGCTCGCAAATGCTTTCAGTGTTGTATGAAAGCATTCGCGACTGGAAACATAAATCTGCTCCATCTCAGCTGTATCCCTTTTTGGTGCACTTAAACTCAGATCTGATTACCATACATTTTGAAACCAAATTCGTCCTCTCTGCAAGCTTCATCAAAATAATCCGCAGTGTGCGTATGTGATCTGTAATCCACACTAATGGATCTTTAAGGGAGCACAAGGTGGGTAATGGCTTAACGAGATCAGTACTGAGATCACAAAGTCTTTAGAGGAGACTACTGCAAGGTGAATCACAGACTCGGTCACGTCAACTTGTGTTAAGAACTTCAGTCATCCTAAATATTTGACAAATATTTTATGTCCATATGAAGAAAAACATGAGAACAGTGAATAAAATAACTCCTATACTGCTTTTCACAACTATATACTGCATTGAACCCCGTTTAAAACCTGATGGTTATTCCACCAAATATTGATTTCTGAACTCTTCCTGAGTTAAAACATTAGTATTGTTTCTAAATGAATATGAACTTGTTCTCTTTGCATTATTTGAGGTCTGACAGCCACACACATAAAAGGAGAGAAACTCCCACCCCAACTTTAAACACTGGCAATGAACTCTTGAAATCAGGTCAAAAACCTCTCTGCCTTATTTAATCCAATAATAAACTGCTGAGTTAAGGAGAACTGGATCATTCACAATCGACAAAGTGTTCCTCATTTGTATTTTCTAGTAAAAGCAAAAAGTTGTCATACAATTAGAATGTCACACTATGTTTCGTTAGTGTTAGAGCTTTACAAAATAAAAGTTAATTCCTTGCCAATTTGATAAAGAATCTCTTACTCTTTAGTAAGCAGATTAATAGTCACTATAACTGTAGTCCAAGTAGAGCTGTAACGATTCCTCGAATGATTCGACTACTTCAGTTATTAAAATTCTTCGAGGCAAATTTTCTGACTCAAAGCTTCGTTAAATTATGTTTTATTATTTAGCGCACCGCGTTCCAGACGGATGACTATTTGTGTTGCGCAACGCTCTCACTTCTGTCTCTGCATGACGAATGCAGTGTTAGCAACATAACCTCAGATTTTCAAGCTTGGTCCAGGGTAATATGTGGCATTTCATTAATTTATGATAATGTTTGGGTTTTTAGAGTTTTTCGGGGATCAATACAGTATTAATACAGGTGAGCAAATAGACTGAACATTGAGAGTTCAGGATAGCTGCTCTGCCGTAGTAGATGATGCTTAACGTAAGAGTAGCTTTACAGATGAACCGGAAAATAAATTTCATATCAGCCTAGTCACAACAAATGCATGGCAGAGCGCATCGTGGCAGTACAAAGGTGGTAAATGTGTCTCTATGTTTGACAAAAGAACCAAATCCAGCCGCTCACAAGGACATAAAAGCTATAAATAGCTGGAAAAAGTGAGAGTTAATCTATTAAACTGAAGATGAATACATAAACTAAAAACTGAAGTATAGAAATTTATTTTTACAAATGTATTTGTGACCCTGACTCTTGAAATTGAATAAAATTTCAGATTTTTGTATACATTTTTGTCCAGGTTAATTTAAAAATTGAGCTACTATTATTACATGTTAATTTTCTCAACTACAGAAAAGTAATTGTTAGGGATCCAGAAATATGAAAAATCGGGCCGATGTTGATATCCGATATTAATACTGCTGTTATGGCAGTATTTATTTTTATTCGATTACAATAATTGATAGAATACTTGATTACTAAAATAATTGTGTACAACAGTCCAGTCTAAGAGTAATCCTGTATTTGATTGAATCTTGTAGACTGGCTGCAAAGTCCCTCTGACTTTTAAACACATTTCTTGATTCTCAACTCTGAAAGTCACATTTTAAAGCAGACATTAAATCCACAGGGAGCTGAAAAGGTGAAGGGTTCAATCATCCATCAAGAAGGTGACCACTCCAACTTGACCTAATCAAGTGATCACTTGTCAATGCCAATTAGTGTGATGACACAGGAGGGACGTGGTCCTTTCATCATTACATCAAAGTTTCTACTTTATTTTGCCCAACATTGATTACACCCACTCTCCAAAATGAGACAAAGCAGCTCAATCAACTGATGAACTCCTCATAGTACATTGAAGCCTCTGAAGACAAGGATGCATATTAATGCAATCATTCATTTGGTTTGCATTCATTTACAGATCCACCTGTAAACAAAGTAAATTAATTTGTTCAAGATTTTAAAAAGATAACAAGAACTCTGGTGTGCTCAATTTCTAAAGCACAAGGCCTTAAAAATCCTGCAAATAAACCATCACATCAGAATATTTTCAGGCTTGGACCAAATCAATGAGTCTTTCTGACCATGCTGCTTTGAACTAAGTGACTGTGACGCAAGAGTTACTGCACTTCTTTTGTAAAAGAACTAAAACGATCTTAGTGGTCATATTTTTGCCTCCTTTAGTTAATCTCTTTTCACCTTCTGCCAGTATTTGATGGATTTCCGGCACCTACAGCTCTCGAAACAACAGATAAATAAGATATATACCCGTGCCCTGAATCCACCTGCAGTTCAGACTGACCTTCAAGAGCGCTGTAGTATAAAAGTTGCACATGAATGCATCAAGAAATGTACCGCAACTAGTGGCCTGGTGTCACTTTGGCAGAGAAAAAGAAAAATATGTGAGGCAAGTTATTCAATGCTGACTTTTTCCTCTGACAAATGTAGTCAGTATTCAGAAGTCACTGGTTGAGTCAAGCAACCACTTTGGGGGTTTTTGTCCTTGGAAAATTTTGCCAAAAGTTGGAAAATAATATACAAGTAGTATAAGAGGAGACAAAAACAAGAAGAAATCCCTGCAGGAATGTAAACACTGAAGCATGATCTCCAGTGTTGTAGAAATAATGGAAAAGCAAAATGTACCGACAGCAGAAACGAGGGAGATTCTTCTAAAGCTGTGCCAGAAAAAGACAGGCGAAGGATGTTCAACTTAGCTCTATAAAAAACTGATAGCTTGATAAGTTTATGGTACATTCTGCTGCTTTGGTTGGTCTACTTAGAGATTATTAGCAAAACACTTGCATAACAAGTGCCATCTTCTGCTAAAAGCATTACCCAAGTCTTTAATGGAGCTGGTGGATACAACTGATTTTATTGATTTCTTGAGAAAGTTAAATTACTCTCACTGATAAAGTTAAACAACTTGAAGAAAACATATTTTGCTACATTCACATCTTCACCAAATACCGGATCTTGCCAAATTCAAGTTTTGACCATTTTTCCTCATGCAAACCCAAAATTTGACCAACTTACAAACTATCCAGCGCTGGAATAGTCTTTCATTTATTTTTCAAACAGAGAGTTTATAAAAGGACAGATTGCCTTGTGCAAAGGAATCAGCTGCAATTACGATATAGCTCACAGATATTATGATGACAACTATTCCTCAATATATTGTGTGGCTCAGAGTACAACGATTATTAGCGGGACTCAATTAGCTACCCTGCACTCTGCTGCTTTGGCAAAAGTTGTCATACAAGTTGTCTTAAAGCAACAGAGGCCCAATTAAATTTCTTTAATGCCATATTTAAATCATATTTGATATATGCAGCATTTTATAACTACTGAAGGTAACGTAACTACTTGATTGTGCTATAAGATGACACCATATGCCTAAAAAATATGTAAAACTGCCCCTTTAACATGCCAACTTTACTTTTTAAACATCATTATCTTCATGACAGCAAAGGGCTGGTTCAAAGGTCCAAAAGAGAATTAGTCCAGTAGTGAAAGGACCACAAATTAAAGATGTTACAATTAGAGTCAAACTTGGAAAAATGGGACAGTACCCTGATATGTGTGGTTGTTGCAGACAGACTTCACCATTTCCTCAGAATGTTTCAGAAACTGTTAGACATTTGTCATAAAGAGCTTCAATAGCTGTTGGTGTCATACTGAGGACACCACTCAAAACCAATATTTTCCTACAATAAATTCACAACAGAGTTTGTAAGACAATAATCTCACAGTGTGTGTCCCAAGCTTTAAATACACTCTGTCAATTTATTCAGTGGCACCAAAACCTGCAAAAACACCTCATCACATTTCATTTTTCTCTCAAAAAAAGACAAAAACAATTAAATGTTTTGCATGAACATTCCTGCAGCTGTTGTGAATAGATTGACATTAAAAAAAAACCTCAAGTGTGGGTGTAAAATATATATTTACAGTTTTCTTACAATCAGAGCAAATCTAATCAATCTGAACACGGGCGCTCTAAAGATTACAATCTAACAGCTGTGGAGGTTTTTCTCATTTAACCAGTCAGTCATTGAAATTTTACTGTCAACAAGTTTCTAAACTCAACAACTTGTCATAAATGAATAGGCTTTGGTGTGTGACAGATTTGATGCAATTACAGTTTCCATGATGGAAATGTGAGCTTACATAACTGAGCTGTTTAAAGTTATGCAATTCTACATCATTTTCTCTAACTCTCCTGTGATATTTAGCCACAGGTATTTCCAAATAAAAAAAATAATATTTTCTACTAGTTTAGTCCAAAAGTAATTAGAAAGTTTATTGACTCTACCAGCTTAATATTCATGAATGAGGACTTCCAACTGGAGATGTTGAGATGAAACTATTTTATAAGCAAACAAAGTTGTTTAATCAATAGATAATTACACTCCACAGTATATGGATCAATATCCTTATCGAAAGTTGCCAGAAAAGGGGAGGGCAAATGTAGAATGAGGTCAAATGGGAATTCTTTATCAGTGAAAACTTTATAATGTCCAAGAATAAACTGGGGGAAAATGTTTTTGAAATAAAAGAGCAGAGCTGCTACACATTAAAATCAAAATTATGGACTTTCACAGAATAAAACTTGGTACATTTAATGCATTATAAAGCATTGCTATGTTGCTATAAACTTTTGGCTGAAATATAGTTATAGAACTTCAACTGTGTCACCAGGAAAGACAGGCAAGGGGGCAGATGAACCAATGAACAAACAGAAGGATGGAGGAATAGACAAGTTAAAGCAAAATCCTGAAAAATTGACTACTAAACCACTGGATAGGCCAACAGAGACGGCTGAACGGAAAAACAGATGGACATGCAGACAAATGGCTGGACAGACGGATGGACGTAGGGAAACACAGATGGACAAACCCAGCTGGATGGATGGACAACACAACGACTGAAAAACCAAATGATGGACAAATTGGTGGACACAGAATGTTGGACAATTGGAAAAATAAATGGATGGACAAACAGAAGAGTGGAAAAATTAATGACTGGTCCAATAAATGAATAAAGACATGGACAAATGGACATATTGTGAATAAGTGGATAGATGGACAATATGATTAGGCCTGTCATCACAGCTACAAATTTTGCGGGATGATAAATTGTCCCAGAAGTTATTGCGATAAACGATAATATTGTTAGTTTGAGACCATTTTAACGTACTATAATGTCAATAATGGAAGAACATATTCTCAAAAATTTCTAAACTTTAAATTCTAATGAACATTTAACACTGGAACTGGAAGACATTTTAAATATCAAAATAAACAAAACAACAGAAATAACAAATAAAATTAATTATAAAGTCTCTACAAAAAATGTCCTAAAAATCATGTCTAGTTGAGACCAAAGCACCAGACTTTGGTAACCAACCAGCATTGAACAGTAAACAAGCATGACTGGGCCAAGAAGTATCTTAAAAACATTCTTCAAAGTTTAATATACTAATGAGGAGAGTTACTCTTGATGGGCCAGATGGGTAGAGCCTGTGGTTTGATCAATAAAAGATACGACTTCAAATCAGATGGCAGAAAGGTGGAGGTGATATATCGATATGGGTTTACCAAAAATAAGACAGTTGGACTTTCAGTGAGAAAGATGGAAGGGGAAGAAAAAACAAAGCTCCCAAATCTAGAGGCAGTTTTCAGAAGACGCTTTCTTTGAGCAGAGGGTCAAGAAAAAGTCAGCATCTTCTAGGAAGAACGTGATTTTCATGCAGGACAGTACTCCACTCTTTGGCAAGTTAGTAAAGGCCTTAAAGATGAAAGAATAATGACGTGGCCCTCTTCCTCACCTGCACCATTAATAAAAACTTATAATGGGAGGTTTAATGCGAAGGAGGACAGTAAACTTCTCTGAACAGTGCATGGGAGACTGTGGTTGCTGCACAAGATAGTCAGCAGATCAAGATGGCAGAAGTCACCATGGCTGAAGGGTATTTAAAATTTTAGTCATATAATAATCCTGGGCAGTAATTGTTCTCCTTTATCAGTCGACATGGATATTCCACCCAACCAAACCCTCTCTTCCACTGTCTTTTATGTTCAGTTTTGATTCATTTTCAGCTGAATAAGAAAACTACTTCTCTAAACCTGTGAAGTTTTCAAACTATGAATGATGTTTTGTTTTCCAAACATTTCCATTACAACTGTGTGCAAATCTTTGTCTATATTTTGCTAATGTAAAAATTTTTTTTTTAAAAATCACAATTTTGTAATTGCAGTACTTCCATTAAATAAGACATTACATTAAGATTACACATGAATAAGCTTGTTTGCATTAAAAACATGCCAATAACTTAACATCCAGTGATGAATCTAAACAGTTACTTAAGATACAATCATAATTCAGCCATTAGAGGAAACGTCAGCGTCACATTCAGTTGTAGGAGCAACAAACCGCTTATACTTGTGAGAGTCTACGTATGCGGCGTTTTGTGGAAATTGTAGAGGAAGAAGAAATTTTATTTATGTAGCACTTTTTCAGCAACAAGGCAGTTCAAAGTGATTTACATGATTTAGAAGAGAAACAACAACAGCAACACAAGCACAATAAAAGAAAAACTACACTTTAAAACATTCCAGGTGTTTTGGGTTGCTAAGTAGACTTGAAATAGAAGGTCTGAGTGGTTGGAAGGTTGATATAACAACAGCAAGTTTTTAATGTATTTTGGTCATAAAGTACTCTACAATTTGTAAGATAATAGTATTTTCTAAATTTATTCTAGATTAGTAAAGTATAAAGCAGCTAAATGTTGGTTCTTCATGTTTGATTCTTGTTCTGGGTTGTACTCCACAATTTATAAGCTAACAGGAGTTTTTCTAGGTCTTGCTCTGATATTGGTCCTTTAAGCCTGGAGTCAGTTATTTTACAGACGAGCTATGGATTGAACACGTTCGAATGACTCTTTATGAACACTGTGATGCTGCGGGCGCTCTGTTGGAGCCAGCAGCAATTTGTCTGAAAAAACAAAACAAAAACAAACCATCATCCTCCTACTACTTCCTGTCGTCTTCTTTGTCGTTTCTGTCAGTAGTAACTGCTGATCACGTAACTCGTATGATGCAAAAGAAGCGTTTCCATTGCAGTTTTGCGAAATACATCTATTTTGATACAGCTGAAAAATCATCTCATCTTGGTGTAATTTTTTTTTTATCAAAACACATGAGTTTTTCCAGAATTGGAGTCTAATTTCAATTTGCGCAATTCTATTATCAATGGAAACACAGCTAATGAGATTTACTGTAGCATCTCTTATCATCTACATTCATCTGTACAGTCCATGTTTCATTGCAGCTTGTGAAGAAACAGTCACTATTCATGCATGTATTACATCCTATAGTGCAGAAAATCCCAGAATCAGGCCTCAGCATCTTCACAGATCTCCATAATTTAACCCTGTGTGCAAACCAGAGCAGTGAGTGAGATACTTCAAGGTCACTGTCCAAGGCAGACAGGGGGATGGGGCTTTACTGCGAGATGAGAAGCCATAATTCAAAATGATTGGCTTGGCTGTGAGCTGCATCCACAACTGGTCTGCAGACTGGTTTCTAGTCAAACCTGAGATTCCAGAAGTTTCCTGTTCACAAGTAGGACAGTAAACTTTAATTCCTAATGCATCTCACGCTTCCTTTAAAGCAAACAGCTTGTTCTTTCTGGATCGTACAAACACTCTTGGCACTGTGCAGTTTAATTAGAGGCATGAAAAACTTGGCATCCTGATTTTGTCAATACCATTACTGACAATTTGACCTAAATAGATGATGGCTGTCTTAAACTCTGCCAAAATAAAATAATGCAATTAGATTTAAAGATTTATGAACTACAGAGAACAGCTATTTAAGAGTGGAAAAAGCAAACTTTTATTGGTAATTAAAATACTGGGGATTCTTATTACACTAGATTTATTATCAGGAAGCAACAGTGGTTTGCTGTTCTGGGATCTCAACATTATTTTCCTCTCTGTCCAACATGATGATAGCAAAACCCAACCATATCTTTCTGGTTGAGCAAATAATAACTTTGCTCAAGGAATTTACCCATGAGAGATAAAAACCAATATCAAATCAATGGCCAAACCTTTGGACAGACACCAACCCTAAGAAATCATTACATTTAATAAGACACATAGGTCTTTCTTAACTGCAGTTATTGTTTGTTTACTTTGTGACATTATGGTCTTTTACAATAAATGTTTAAATATCCCATTATTTTCTCCACGAATATGATCATTGTGACCATAATGACCAAAATCAGCCAGGTTTTAAACACCTTTTCAATATGGCAAAGTGACCATTTGTCCTCACTCTTGATGTGTTACGGATAAGAAGGGCAAATAAAGAGATTTAATTCACAATGTTAGATGGGAAATCAAACACGTATTCAGAGTAAATAAACATGGCTGACGAGGAAGAAGCAATGGAAAAAGGTTGTGGGCTTCCAAGGTTCTTCTGAACAAAAGCTGGACCACAAAACTTAATGTCTACACTGGCATGTTACACTCGCTATTACACCAGCCATTGTAAAGCCCGTACAGCAGTAAAACCAGCTGATCAAATATGGTGGAGTTCTGCTTATGTTGCTAGGTGATGGCTGGATTTGGCTGGGGTTGCTAGGTAACGGGCTGGGCTTCACTGGGGTTGCTAGGTGAGGGGCAATGCCTGCTGATTTGTGACGTTACATTCCAGAGTTTTTTTTTTCCCCAAATACCAAGAAAATATCAACTTATTGTCAAAAATCATCTGGGTGTGTTTTTTTTAGTGCTCCGGTTGTTTTTTGAAGCAGTAGAGACCGAAATGGAATCACAAAAAAAACTTTTAAAAATTTAAATTTTGCTTAATAGTTCCAGTTTATGACTGCTGGATGAGGAAATGTACATCATTAGCCAACAGATGAGCTGCTGTAGCTCAAAAGCTGAAGACATTAGTGTTGGTTGTAATGGAAATGTGTCATAATACACTGTACATGTCGTTTTGTTGGTCAAAATTAACAATCCAACTTCTATCAACCCAATCAACAACTTTGAAAGTAGCAGCAGCCAAGACAGAACCCACACAGCTCCTCTTCAATCTGAGGTTTGACAATCAGTCAGAGCCTCCTCTCTAAAATCCTGGGAAAAGTCTTCACATGAAGGCTGAGAACTAACAGAGAAGTGCAGACTACCTCAAAGGTTCCCTGCCACTCAACAGGCCTTGTCACGGCTCTGCATGTGACACTGAAGTATCCCGTCAACCATGACATTCTCAATGTCTACAGCCTTCAGCATGTCACAGCAAATTGTATCCAGTCCTGCCGCTGCGACCTCCAGACCTCTGTGACCTTTGCCGAAAGAACGGATTAGTGGGTCAGACGGCCACCTCAACAGAGCATGTGGTGAATGAAGCCTGAGATCATCCTCAACCTTCTGTGCTCAACAATAAACAAACCAAGTCAAATAATGTCTCAATATGGTAAATATGAAAAGATTTAATCAAAACCATGAGAATAAAAGAAACATAAAATGTAAAGTGCATTTTGTAACAATATTTTGCTGTACTAAATGTGTCAATAGAGCTGTGGAACCAACATCACTGCGTGTGACGTTTACGTCGCTCGGCGCCATCTTTAAAGGCCACAGACCAAAACAAACTTTGTTCCGGCGTTTTCATCGTGTTACCAACCGCAGTGAAGTTGTTTTCAAGTTGGATATTGGCTATCCGTGCTCCGCAGAATAAGGGGAGTTTAGCTCAAGGTTGATCCGATTTATGAACGCTAAGTCCGGCCAGCTGTTCTCTACCGCTCCCTCCTCCAGCGCTCGGAGGTTCACATAGGGACCGTACATTTCCGAACCAAACACTCCTGTAAATAAATGCCTTTATTTACAATAAAGTTAGTATCAGTGACCAACTGATACAAAAAGTGGTAATTCATGCTATTACACGAGCCACACTATCTATTAAAATTTTAAGCCATATTCAATATTTTAAATAATTTTAATATTAAATAATGTTTTCTTCACTAGCTTCCAAATCGTGGCTCCATTAACTCAAAATCAGTGTGAAATTGTTCTACTAGACTGTATAGATGAAGCACACATCTTTATTACATTTTGACTCCTTTTTTATTTTTTAACTAATTTTATATTTAAAAAATATATATTTTTAAATGTTCAAAAAATGTATTACCTCAGATGATCATCACATTTGTTACCTGTAATGTTCAATTGCATAAAATTCTAGGACAAGATCTATTTCATTACATGTTCACTTCTTACCTGAAATGTTAAATACAACAAATATTTACTTAAAGTGTGATCTATTTCATAACTTTCACCTTTATTGTTTACTCTGAACTGTTTAATTACACATTAAATGTTTAAAGAAAAAAAGAAAAAAAATAATGAAAACAGTCTCTGTAACTTGCTCCCCCACTTGTTGATCCACCATGATCTTGCTGTATCGCCTCTTTAATTGTCGCACATGTCGGTCCGATGTTGTGGCGTTTACCTCGCAGTGACCCATATTCAGCGTTGGAACCCAGTCTGGACTGAGCTAATCCATTTCATACTTCGGATTGCCTTGAAGAGGACATATTGGAACACACATCAGTACTAATACTGTAAATTTGATAACACTAGTAAAATAGTTTACTTCACAAAAATGGAATAACCTCGATGAAATTAACATAAGTGAACATGAGTTCAGTTCATCATAGCAAAAAATTATGACACAACACCAACAAAGCGAATTTAGACACTCACCAGAATGGACATGTCTGGAGCAAACTAGTAGATATCTTGGGATGTTGGAGAACGTAAGTAATATCAGGACGTCTCACCGCTGATACCCAGGACATTTGTCTCCTTTTCGTTAGCTCCAATAGCTTAGCTCCGATAGCTTAGCCTCCTCGAGTTGTTTACAGGCAGGAAAAAAGTGAAACGAAAGTCCGTTTTCCATCTTTTTACCGTTTCCGACGTGTGATCGGAAATTACATCCAATAACGCAGCAAGTTTGTACCATTGCTAAATCATTTTTAGTAACTTAGATTCAAAATATCTGTGAGACAGTTGTTTTAGTCGGTTATGTTAATGGCCCCTGAAGATGGCGCTCACATTGTGACGTCACGTTCCAAAGCTCTATGAGAACTAATTATTAGTTTTTTTCAGCACAAGATTCATAGCACTACAAACACAAATACTGCTTTTGAAAAACAAGCTTCTTCAGAACGCCACTTAGAAAATGTGATTTATATCACTGAACTGTACTCAGAGACTTACTGATATTTACTGATGCTCTTGTGGAAAAATCAGTGGGGAAAATAATTTTTAAAAATGACATTTAATCTTTTTTTTATATTCACTGAAATTTATTGAAACAATAAATCGAAATTGGTGCCACAATAAAAAAAATGTTTCCCAATGATATAACGAATTGTTTCTCTACTATGAATCGTAGAGAAAATTGCAAAAATAACATTTTAGTCTGGTTTTTTTTACATTAACTAAAATTTATCAAAACCATAAATCAAACTTTGTATTGTGATAAGAAATTTTTCACAATAAACGATATGATGAATCGTTTTCTCCACTATGAATTATAGAGAAAACAGTAAAAATAACATTTTAGTCTTTATTTTTTTAACATCGACTGAAATTTAAGGAAAGCATAAATCAAAATTTGTATCATAAGAATTTTTTCACAATAAATGATAAACAATATGATAAAACAAAAAATCTAATTTGTATCATAACTTTTTAATGATAAAAAAAAATTCCACCACACTGTAAACTTTACATTTTTAGACTAAAAAATATTTTTTTTGATCGCCTTGGAGAAACATTCGCCATGCAAACTTCAGTTTTAACTTTAACAGCCTGTAAAGTTGTTAGACTGGACCTTTTATTAGACTTTGACTTTTTCTTACATGGCAAATCACTGCAATTAATATCAACAATTCATCAATGAAAAACTATTTAATCTTCACTTTTATAATCTTGACTAGTTACTCTCATTTTATGGTGCTGCTATGCTGTCAACGCCTATAGGAGCAACCCTGGGTCCTCTTGCTGCTGCCATGGCAACCATCTTGAAGAAAAAAAAAAAAAAGGGAGCCTGACCTGATGTTAATATGAAGTGACAGGCAGGAATGTGCTTGCGTGTGTGTGTGGGTGGGTTTTTATTATATGTTTTTTAAATTAGATATGTAAACACTATTCTTGTGTGTTTGCGTTGCCATGTGCGCGCGCGTCCGCATCTCTGTGTGAAGCTCATTAAGAACTCTAAAAAGCATGCCGACGCCACGCTTTTTAACTGAGATTTGAACAAAAAAAATGAGTGGTGGTGGCTTTGAGTCGTCACCTAAAAGGTTACAACGGTCGTGTCAATTTGTTGTTTCACTCTGTGCACGTGCACAAAAAATTATCAAAAGCTCATTGTATCTTTATGTTGTTCACAACTAAAACATCTGAACAACAGAGAGTACTGGAGATCATTAATTACTTAAGCTTTTGAGGATTTGTGTCTATATAGGCATTTTTCTTGGCAGGAAATAAAATGTTTTGTCCAGCATGGTTTCCTCCAGCAGCATTCTGGCAGATGCAAACTCTGATCTCTGCAGTTGTTTTGATTCTAGAAAACCCCACCCTCACAAAGTAATCCCTTCCCCCACTTTGCTCTTGTGAGGCAATAAATTAATCCAGGGCAGAACTATACATTTATTCCATTTGTCTAAAAAAGAAATAAAAAGAACTAAACAGTTTAGTGAAATTTAAAAAGTTTGAGGATCTAGAACCAATTTGTTTTATAAACATAACTCTCTTAAGTTGAATATGGCTTTTTCTTCCATCTATATTTGGTTTGGTAATATTTTACAGGTAAGGTGTTTCAAAACATTACTACATATTATAATTTGTAAAACGCACATAAGAAATTTCAAACTAAATTAACACATGCTGCTTTTGTTTTTCTTTCTTATATTCTTTTTCCAATATTCTGCTGGAATATTTTCAAGCATTTAAAAAACAGCAATGCTGCTTTCAAAACTAATAAAATCAAACAAATAAAATTTCATCCTAAATAGTTAAAAAGGTGGGATATAATTTAATAATTTGGAGACAATTTTCTGACATTTTTTTCATCATTTTAAACTGAATGTTGTGATTTACCCCACAATCTCCTTCCTAATTTTAACCTGAATACATGACTATGACTATAAGATTGTGTGTTTTGATAGAACCCTTTCAAAAAAGAAATGCAAACATGCCAAATTTATGAGCAATACATTTAAGGGACAATTGGCATCTTTCTTTTTATCCAAAACTCTTTGGGGAGGTTAATAAACAGCTGTGTTATCTTACCTGCATTTCTCAGAGGACTTCCTTTTGGAGACGGTTTGGATCCGGATACTTGAGATAAACAGCTGATACGACGTCATCTAAAAAATTGGTTAATGTAAAAAAGAAATTGTTAATTACAATGAAGACCGTATAAAAACCAAACGGACAGAAAATTTTATAAATGAATGCAGAATCTGCCGAAACCTAGCTAACCTAGCTCACTATGCGTTCCAGTTACCTAGGAAACTGGGTTTGACGTCACACCTAGGAAGTAGAAATTGACATTTTGACAGGAATTTCAACATGGCGACGCCTGTAAACGTTGTTTATTTTCCACAATTAAACACCGCTGTTAATTTTAAAGATGTAGCATTGATTTTAGACGCACTTGCACACACCGTGTCTTGTAAAATAAATATGTTTCCATCACATCTTACCACTGCTGATGCGAGGAGCGGCCATATTGAAACACAAAGTCAGGTGTACAAGTCGTAGCTGGGGGGTATTCGGAGTTGCTCCCAGTTTCCCAGTGGGAAATCCGACTTCGGAGGGTGTTCCAGTTTCCTTTTCTGACTGGCGTGTGGTAATTTCCCAGCTCCGAGTGCAACTGGAACTCAGCATAAGAAACAGGTGTAAACAATCAATCAGAGCAGCAGGGGGAGCACAGCACGTCATAACATGCAGGAACAGTGGCAGGTTCCCAAATTCTATTTTAAGTCTTCTATATAATGAACTAATGAAACTATTTGAAATTATGTTTTTCCTTAAGTGTGCACGCCCTTATAGTAATATAATGAAGCACCTTTTGATTTTACCATAGCACTCAGTCGACCTGATGATATTTACCCAATCTTCTTTCCAAAAACTCTCCTAAAATCTGCCAGACTGCTAGACAATCATGATCATGATGCTGCCACCACCATATGATGATATGTGTTATTTTTGTGCCAAATAACTATGGACAAAAATTCAAACCTTGGATTCATAACACCAAAGCACACCAAGTTTAGTCTGCTTTAACGGAACGGCTCATTTGCTTATAAAAGTCTAGTTTGTTTGGAGAGGTGTGAATGTGCAAATGAACTCTGATGCGGACCAAAAAAAGCAAACTCTGGTCCGCCTAAAAACCTTGGTCTCAGTTCAGTTGAAGTGAAGTCAAAAGCAGGAAGTGAACTAGAACGCAGGGCATTCTGGGTAAATACAACCAAAACAAACATGAAAGTCTTAACACTAGATGGAGAAATAGCTTCTGATCTTTTACAAAAAAACAAGAGAGAAATGCTACAACTGCTAAAAGCTGACACTACTCCATTTTTGTTAACATTTTTCGAAAAAGGAAGTTGCCCTCCTGACTTCTTCTGATTTTTTTTGTGTCATTTCCTTCAGTGGTTCTTGGTGTAGCGCCAAGAACCACCACAGGCCAGGGGGTGAACAGGTTTTCCAATTAGTTTGGTTCATTTGATACAGTGCAGTGTGAAAGAGAACCACACTAACATAAAATGCAACAAATATTAAAATTTTTGTTCCCAATCTTACAAAGTCTACTGGACTATCAGGTGTGAAAACACACTTAGGGGACCAAGATATCAGAATGAAGGTTCAGAATTTAAAAATACAGACTCCATAATGCGTAAATAAACCAAGAACAAGATCCAGAACCACAGATCTTTGAATAAAATATGAGACAATTACAATAAATTTGTCTTAAGAATCAAACTTTTTAAAAAATTCTTTATACTTAATAATTTTGAGTAAAAACAGGTTTTGCTCTTCTACCCAAGTGTTGATTTTAACATGGAACATTCTAAAAGCTGCTGCAGAAGGAGGGTTAGGCATATGGATTTGCCAAGAAATTAGGTTTTAAACCAAAATTCCTACTGCAAATCTAGGTCCCACTAATCCCCTTTGCCTTTTATAGAAGCCAGGTCTATTCTATGCATAAAAAAATCAAGCTGAAGCAGATATGTGGTGGTAACGAGGTTACATAAAAGCTTTGTAAACTGCAGAGAACGCAAAACAGAGCTGCAACGGCTAACGGTAGCTCTGACCTCCCCTGTTCCCAATTCAAGCTTCAATTTGGTAAATTAAAAGGTGATCAAGGAGATTAGAGTAAATACAGACTGCCACATCCCATTTGACACAGTAGCCCCGTTGCCAGAAAACCCTGTTTCACACAGAATAAAAAGCCTTTCATTGTCAGTATGGAGAGTGTACCAGCAGCCGTGGTTAATTTAAACAATAGCACTTTGAAATCACATCTTATGCTTTTATTTTAGGCTCCTTCTCCTCCACATTCGATGGTACAGGAGAGAAATGATGTGAGATATTCTTTTGAAATGCAACCAATGTAAAAAAAAAGTTTAATCGCTCTGTCCGGGTCTCAGTTTCTGCCTCAAACGTAAAGGTTTTAGTCTCTTCATGTCTTTTTCCCAAAGTCTGATGTTAGGATGATGAATAAATATCGTTTGGTGGGATGCAGGTTGTTCTCCAGTTTATTGTGGTGAAGAGTCAAAAAACAATTTTCTCAATTTTTCAGCCTGTCTACTTTCCAATCCTCTAGTTATAATAAATGCATCATGATCAGAAAACAAATCTACACCATGGATACAAGTGACTAAATTTAGCTTTTTTGGTAGAGTAGGTTATCTCAACTCACCATGTAATGTCAATTACTGCAGAATATGACACTATTACATATAAAAAATATAAATTTTCAGCTGAATTAATTTCTTGCTATGTTTGCCTGAATTTGACTTAAAAGATTGTTCCTAACAAATGGTGGATTTCTACACTGTGTTCGGTCTGTTATTTTTATTAAACATGAGGAACCAATATGTAGTTCTATACTTTTACCTTTTTTTTTTCTATTGGTTTGTTGTTTAATTTGTATTTCCTCTAATTCATATAAAGCACTTTGAATTGCCTTGTTGCTGAAAATATAAATATAATTACCTTACCTTAAATCTATTTCTTTATGGTTTCAGCAGCCCTCGTCACTGGCAGAGCTGAGACACTTTAGAGGCCGTTTGGCCCTGGGTGGGGTCTGTCACGTAACTGCAAGCAGATGTGCAACATGTTGTTGGCAACTTGCAGTGTCCTGTAGCTACTTCACACCTGACCTGTGATTCAACTCTAAGCTCTAAGTGATGATTTTCCAGGGGAAACATCACTGGAAAGAAAACTTTTAACTTGGTTTGCTGTGAGCTGAATGGCTGAATGGATGGAGAACCTGCTAAGTCCATCGTTTTGCAAATTGACACAGTTTCAATGTTTTTCTAGGAGCACAAAAGATTTCATTGTAATCCGCAGTTGGCTGCCTGAAGGGCTGACTGAATCGCATCCCATTTCTCGTCCAAATTTGTCAGCCTTTAATTTATTATTTTTCTGAAGGCTGATATTTTTCACCCTGTTCATGCAGCATTTCATCTTCCGGCACCGTCCAGCATTTCAGCTTAACTCAAGCGGGAAACCAATATGATGCTCTTTTTTTTTTTCTTTAATAAAGAGGGACGACTTGGGCTGGCTGCAGCAACAAAAGATGAGAAAAATATCACTGCAATAAAGAATATAGGTCTATAACAAGCCAGATGTATTAAGAAATTTCCCTGTTATATAGGACAAAGTTTAAGTCTGAATGTAAGGCTGTAAAAAAATGTTTACCAGCTTACAGTTTTATCAAATTTTTCTTTTTGTCACATTTAACTATTTGATATCCAAACAAACTACACAGTTTTTAAGGCAGTTTTCAAAGGAGAATTTTATTTCTAAATAAAAAAGATCCAAAAGCTGCCCATCTTGAATAAATTATATATTTTTTAAAAGATTTTGAATTTCATTAGCTACACCTAATTCAAATTTGTGCCAGACCTCTAAAATCAAAATGACAAAAAAAAAAAAATCACTCAAGTTACAACATGAAGTCGGCTAAACGATACCAAAAGGCAAAACATTATGCCCAAGAACAGATGAGAAAATAAAATTGTTAGCTGCATTTCTATGACAAATGTGCGCAAAACTTTGTCGACTGAGAAAACAATTTTGAATTTGCAGTTTCCATGAAACAAGAAACATAATTAAAACCACAAGTGAATACGTTTTCTTAAGTCATTAACAAACATGCTGCGCTACCATCCTCCAACAACGTTAAAGTCTTAAAGTCAAAATTTGAAGCTACAGTATTTAAAAAAATATGTTTTTACATATTAGCTAAATCGGTCACGATTTTGTGACAGTATGAGACAGATGATCTGTGTGTAGAGTTTGATCAAAAACGACTAATCAGAGCCAGGAGGAGAGTCTTAGCGCTGACAATCACTCTTGTGTATATGCTGCTCACACTCTCCTCCATGCTCTCTGCTACACTGCAGCTTCTCCACATCAGCAGAGCCTGTTGTTAATGCTATGGCTAGTTAGCATGGCCAATGACGGCAGATAAACAATTTTTCAGTTGTTTCTTTGCTATTAGCACATTTAACAGCGTGTACATGAGTTTGATTGACAGCGCTAAGACACTCCTCCTGGCTCTGATTGGTTGTTTTGATCAGGAGCGGTTAATTTCTGCCGCAGGCAGTAGTAGCTCAGGGAGGAGATGGAGGAACTTGATGTTTTCACACATCATCTGTCTCATATAGTCGCAACATGGTGACAACTTTAACACGTATGTGAGAAACTTTTTTTTAAGTTACCTTCCCCAGCTCTAAATCTTAGATTCTGTAGCATAATGACATAAAATAAGCACAAAAATTTGTCCATTTTGAGTTATCAAAAATGCTTCATCTAGTCGTTGAACATTGTATGCAAAACCCTTCAGACGGAAACACAATATTATTTCCATAAATGTACATGATGGATGTGGTGAAAGCCAGAGCAGCCAACCTAGAATACAATTTCCTGTCCTAACTTGCTTTACATCTCCTTTAAAATGGCCTGAATGGCTGTCTAATTAGATTCCTCTCAGCCCATCAACCTTCCAGTTGAGCATCTGCAGTTACCACTGGGAAACTAATGCAGGTTCTCCGTCAGGTGAAGAACTCATAATGAAAACCCAAAGTTTTAGCCAACTTATTAAACTCTAAGCTGAATAGACGGTTCATTGCTTCCTAAAATAGACACTGGATATACACCGTGTTCCAAATTATTATGCATGTGATATTTTCTTAGGTTTTCTTAAATGGTCAATGCAAATGATGGTCAGTATAATTTTCAAGTCATGAACTATTAAAGCATAAATCAAATTTTACTGAACAAAGCTCCCTGTGAGAGCACTACTTTTTTCAAAAATAAAAAACTAAAAATGCACTGTTCCGAATGATTATGCACAGCAGATTTTCTAAATATTTTATGGATTATAAAGAACTGCAAACGGTTCATTCTTTGAATGACCGTTTGAGATTCTAGTTTTATCCAAACTAACTGTTGGATCTTCATGTTTGATTCTATTAGTAAGTATAAAACTAAATGTTGGTTCCAGTTGTTCTGGGTTGAGTTATAGATTTGTACAATATAAGCCAAAATGTTGGTTCTCCTTGTTTGATTCTTGTTCCAGGTTGTTAAGTAGACATTATTTTCTAAGTTTGTAAACTAGCAGGAGTTTCTCTATAGATTGTTCTGATATTAAAAGTATAAAGATAAATGTTGGTCTAAATTAATAAATACAGTATGCCACAATTTCTAAAATTAATTAAATTCTTGTCTTTTTATTATATACAATTCTTATCTTTTTGTCATGTATTAGTACTTATGTGTTGTGTGAAACACCTGCTGTTTATGTTGTGTTTTCCCCCATCACATTTCACTGTACTGTGTGACAAATAAAACTAATCTAATTTAATCTTATCTAGTGTTTTTTTTTTTCAATTTAAAATCTAGAAATAGAAATAAGATGGCGGTCTTTCATTTCCAATATTATAATTTGTAATTCTTTTAAAAGGTCATGTAACTTTAGTGTCTCTCAGCAAGTTTTTAGGGTAAAAATGTATCTTTGGATTTGAATCCATCCATCCAGCTTCTTTCTGACATTCTTCTGACTATGAATAAACTACACCGAGTTGAACAGGACTCTGGAGCTCGACTTGAGTGACTTTAATGCTACTTTAAAGAGCTCCTTCAGAGATGTTTATGTTCACCATCACTACTCAGTTTATGAGCCGTACAGCTGCATGTGACTGGAACTGATAGTTATACACCTCTCAGTGATGCCCTATAATTTCTCATTAGATCCAACAGACTCTGTGTCGCATGCTTGCCAAGTGAGTCATGGGGGGCTCTCACCGTGATGCTGGAAATTGCTTTTAATATACTATTAGAGGTCTGTCAGTCAAATACGTACTATTTCACTTCTTTGAGAGCAGAAGTGGAGGGACTCAGTGGTGGCGATGTTTCATTTTTCTTTTTCTCTTTCAGGTTAAGAGCCAGTTGACACCGGACATGAAATATAGCAGACTCAGAATATCCTCCACTTCACCTCTGCAATAGGGAGTGTCAAACATTCCCTCAGAGGCCGTGTTCCTGGTTTGAAGTGCTGACACCTGAAGTAGGCTGTCATGTCCTCACTACTCACTGCTTCTTATCGAGGACCTGCAGGCTGCATTTTCACTCAGCAGACCTCAGACCAGATCTGTTGTTTTCAACTTCCAGAGAGACCAACTCCAGGTGTTTTTATGCACTTTGAATGTGCAGAAGGATTTAATTCATCTTCACCGGTCAGGTGAGCTACAGTGAGTGTCTTAAAGGTGACCATGTTTCCTTGAACAGGTTAGGATTGGTCAATGAGATTTTAATTTTTTTGGCACAAAATTATTCTTGGATAAAAAAAATTCAGTCTGATCAGTTCTGGCCATTTATAACTCCTTTCAGAATGAGCTGTTTTAGGGCCTCTGTCACTTTAAATTGAACTACACTACTGCTTTCCATGCCCCCCAATATCAATGTTTACACTCACACATAAAATTGGCTGCAAGCAATTTGAAAAGCATAAGTGGAGCCTCCTGCACAACCAACAAGAATGCATTAAGTCGTTTCAGGATGATAAGTCAACGACAAAACCCTTATCTTTTCTAGCAGCCATTGTACAGCGTATACAGAAGTAAAACCAGGTGACTAAATGTCCTAGAGCTCCACTTAGATTGCCCTGTAACGTGCTGGGCTTTGCTGGGTTTGATTGGTAACGTTGTAGTTCCTGCTGATTTATGTTTTTTAAATGGCTCATTTTTCAGACACCAAAAAACATGAACTTATTGCCAAAATATGTCTGGGTGTTTATTTAATAAGTGCTTAGGGTGTTTTCAGAAGCAGTAAAAACCCAAATGGAAGTATAAAAACGTATAAAATGTGAATTTTGTATAATAGGTCGCCTTCATAATCATTTCTCAGCTGACTGGCTTACAAAAGGGATGCTGATATCTACTGCTAGGACTCTCCCTGTCATGAATGGACTTATATTTGACTTGCTGTAACATTTATTGCCCTTTGGGACTTGAATAAAGCCAAAATGGACTGAACTGTGTCTCTACTTTGATGCCAAGTCAAAACTAAATTGAGCTTACGTTTAGCCTAAATGTCAAAATCATGTCTGATGCTTAGTAGGGTGAGAAATATTTGTAAATAACCCAAAGGAAATAAAAATCCATTATGTAAGAGCTGTATTAGTAGGAAACATTTAGAGAAATGTCCTTTTCCATATTTGTTATAACTGTCACCATGTACTTACATGCGAAAAAGTTTATCTTCTCCACTTCCTCCCTGAGCTATTATTACCATATGAAGAAATGCACCAAAAAACAGCCAATCAGAACCAGGAGGTGGGTCTTAGCGCTGTCAATCAAATTTGTGAACGCTGCTAAATGTGCTATTGGCAACATCAACTTACAATTACAGGAAAGCATTTATTCGCTATCATAGGTGGCTATGCTAATTTGCCTAGTATTCACGACAGGCTCTGCTGATGGTGGGATTGATTGACAGCATTAAGCCCCGCCTCCTGGCTCTGATTGGCTGTTTCAAGTTAGCACTGGAAGAAGGCAGAGGAGCTCAATTTTGTCACATATTATCTGTCTCATATTGTCAGAAAATAGTGACAGTTTCAATAATAATAATAATAGCTTTAATAATAATAATAAAGGAACAATATAAAAATCAAGCTTGAACCAACATTACATCCACTGCACATCTCTAACCTGGTAGGATAAAAATATTCACATTGGTTCATGTCAGAGAAACAGAAATCAGCTCACAGTGATGTCCTCCTTTCAACTGCAACAATAACTGGTTTCCTGCCAGAGAGCCCAGTGAGCTGACATTCCCACCAACGCCTGCTGGCACATCAAGAAGCCGGTGGTAATTTCTAACTCGGTTAATAATAGAAGACGAAGTGATCTGATCCCGAACTCTCAGATCTGAGCTTCATCTTTTTCACGTCAGCCCCCAACCCCCTCAGGTTCAGCCCTCAGTTAATGTTGCTTCTTGCTGTACACTCATCACATAATCATTGTGAAACTCTGGGGGATTCACAGTCTAGATGGTTGGCAGAACATTTAGAAAACACTGAGAGTGCACGTCATTTAAATCATATTTTCTCTCAAGCAGCAAATCCGTATTTAGGCGGGGATATTCAGAGCTGCTGCTGATGTTGATTCCTGTCGTTTAGATCTGGCTCTGGGACAGACGTGATGATGCCAAATAGGACGAAAAAATCTGCATCAAACTGGAAATTAGTATATCTTTTTCTACATTTATATGTGATTTATTTGGGTGAGTGAGCTGGAGAAAGCAGCAGTATCTAACGTTTATTAAATTTTTTTTTTTTTTTTTTACATGATTTCCGAAACTATCACTACATTGTGAATGTATGTTATGAGACAGATAATCAAAATGTAGCTCCTCTGCTAAATTTTTCCAGTGTACTGAATGTTAACTAGAAACAACCAATCAGAGCCAGGAGGCAGGTCTTAGCGCTGCCTATCACGATCTCCTGTGACACTATTCATCGACCCTCCCTCACTTCCTCTCTGCTACAACAGCTAGCATAACAGTAGCTATTGTAGCTACTGTTTTGCTACAACAGCATAACAGTTATGCTAGCTACATTCGCTTATATAACTGTAATAGCTAGCTGTTATGCTAGCTATTGCAGCGTAACTGCAATATTAGTATTTAGTCTCCAAACACATGCCGGTCTGTGAATCCTAAGGCTAGTAAGCATAGCATTGTTAATGCTAAGGCTAGCTAGCATAGTTTGAAATGACAGCAGATAAATGGTTTTCCAGTAACGGTAAGTTGTTTCCCTGCCATTAGCGCATTTAGTAGCCAGTACATGATGTTGATTGACAGCGCTAAGACCCTCCCCGTGGCTCTGATTGGTTGTTTTTGGTTGGACACGATGGGTTTCTTCAGATTGCAATAGTTGCTCAAGATTATATGTCTCATAACAAACTGTCACTAACAAATATTCTTTATAAAAGTTACATACTGAGATAATAACACATAATGACAAAAATAAACATTTTAAACTGGAAATCTGTCAGATTCTTAAAACTGATTGATATGGAGAGTTTGTAGCACCAGTGGAGTAGGAGTTATAATCTATATCAGCCATTCTCCGTCTTCCCCAGACTCACCTGTGTATGAAATATTCAGGCCAACCTCTCTGAGATCACAGAGATTAGGACAGATTAGATTAAATCCATTATAATTTGATGTTTGCTCCTGGGTTTTAATGACCATGTTGTTTATAAGAGGCTCCCTGCTGTTAAATTATGATCTCAATCGTGGCAGCACAGCGCCATCATCTGGATGATGGAGTACCTGCACAGACATTCCTGGTATCCTGTTATAAATTGATAAAAAAATGTATCTTCTTTTAAAAATTCAATTAATTGATAAGAACTATTTATTACCCAATCCTATGTCATACATTCAACACTTGTACTTATTATTTTCCTTTGTGTTAGATTTTATCCACCTTTCTTTCATATTTACTTTTCAAAAGTAAAATTCTTTATGATGATTGCTTAGGTTTTGCCAAATTCATTATTAAGAGGTTTTATTGGAGGTGTTCATATTCTCCACAGTTTCAATGGCCCACCATCATAAACTATGCAGTCTTTATGCTTAGATTTTTACATTTAATCTTCCTAAATTATATACTTACTGCATTTATTACTACGTATCTCCCTTACTATTTGCTTGTTCAGCATGTTGACAAGTAATAGGAAGGGCATCATATTTATAACACAGAAAAACAGGAAGCCATTCTTTTTTTATTTAGAAGCTGAACATATGAACTCATAACAATAAAAAGTTAAATCACACATTAGGAAAATACAGCTATTTCAGGGGTTTGGCTATAATTTTATTGAAAACAATTATAACTCAGTGTATATTTAAGTTTATGTGCCTTTCATTTTCAGCTTTTTCCTGCAGGTTTAGACATTTTCCACATATTTTAAGACATATTCATCAAATAATAAGGTAAATCTTGTCAGATTAGGAGTAACAATGGAAGCACTTGTTGCAAAGGATCCTCACTAAGCCTAAACCTAATTTCTGTTGACTGACAGTCAGCTGACTCCGATTTCCAGGAACTGCAGCAATCCTCATGCAGAATGCTGTCTGGTTCACTACAAACAGCACAGAGTTTCCAAACACAAGCTGCAGACTATTTTGGATTTTTAAGACAAAAATATCACATAATTTTATCTTGATAAAGCCAATTTATTGCTTCAATACAATCTATAATTGATACCAGTCACATCAGACAATATAACATATCTGTATTCCTATTTTTCACATCTTTAAATTCACAATTTATTGCATTTAGAGGGAATTAGTTATGTTTACGGCTTGAATACAAACAACAACAGTTGCTTCAGCATAAGCTGTAAGTGTGACTCTGTGTGTTTTTTTAATTAAAACATGATTATGCGTCATTTCATTATGTAACAGGAGACGACAGAGTTGTCAGAAATTGAACTAAAGTCAGAGTAAGAGTTCAAAATGATATTACTCAAATAGAGATAAAACATACAGTGCAGTAAAATTACTCATAAGTAATTTTTTTTTCTTTAAAAAGTTACTCAAGTAAATGCAACAAAATATAACTGTTACTATCCACTTCTGGGAATAGCAAACCTTTGAATTTGAAGAAAGTAACAAAAAATAAACATCTCTTTCTCTTCTAGTTTTGGCATTTAGTAAATAAAAATAATTTTGGGAATTATGGCCTAAAAACAAGAAATGAGCCTGATGCCTGTGTCTTTAATACATTAAGTATTTGGTTGCAACTATAGTGTTACAAAACCATCATGTTAATGAAGACAACTCTGATCGAGACCACAAATACAGTTTGGGACAAAGTTATATTCATTTCCATGTATTTTTAAGAGAAGTTTAGTATTTATGTGTTTAATAAAAATACCAAATGAAAATACTGAATGCTATAAAAATAAATAAAGCTGATACATCAAATAATATAAAAAAATGGATTGTGAAACTGCTAAGTCAACAATATTTTCCTCATCATGCTTGATAATGTAGCAGTCATTGCAGGTGTTGATGAAATTTTCTCAGTAAATGATTTGCCTCAAACTACTGCTGCAGATATTGACCAATCAGAGGCTCTGATGCTGTGATCTGACCAATCAGGAGAGGTGAGGGGCGTTTCCGGCCTCATTCTGGTCTGCTGCGTGAACCACAACAAACGCCGAATATTTACAGCGGATGGGAGACACGTTCGGATAAAACCCATCAAAGGTAAGACCTTACGATTGAAGAAAAATTCACCTGCGTAGTTTTTCCATTTATTTATATTCAACGGTTTGGATTGGAGGCTAATGTCGCGCGACATGCTTCGTCGAGCAAACATTTTAGTCGTGAAATATAATATTGAGCGTCATATAAACGCCTCCAAAGAATATTCTGTTTCTTCTAAATGTGGAGGAATAAGCTAAATAAAATAACAATCGCATTTAGTGTTGGGATTAAGAGAGGTTTAGGTGTTCTTTTGTTCCCCGGCCGGTCGATACGTTGTGTTCATGGTTAGCTCCAGCGGCAGTAACATGGCGGAGGCCTGGTTTGTTTTAATATTCAAACCGCAAACAGACACACCACAGCCTGTTTTCATCACACACCATGGTCGGTTGAAATGAGTTAAAACACCAGAGCCTGTTTTCATCACTCAGGATTATACATGTTTGGTTGAAATGAGTTAAAACTCTCAGTTAATGAGGTCGACAAAAGGCTGGTGTAGCCTAAAAATCAGCAGACGACAACAGACTAAACCTATTAAACTATTAAGTGGAAGGAGCCGTGGCTTTACAAACACATTTTGCACCTAAAAATAATCAAAAGGCGCTTCTAGAAAAGTTTGTAAAGGGCAGCCAATAGTAATGGCACACCAAAATCAAAAACTGCATCAGAATTTTACAAGTTTTAATAAGATAGGTTGGTATGGTGGATGCAATTAGAAATATTTGTATCCTCCTTTTCCCTTGTAAATTTATGCTTAAACTGGCTCTGTATAAAAATATAAGCTAATTCTAAAATATAAATTTTTAGCCCACTTAATTTTAAAACACTGCTTCTCCAAATGCTGCAGAATGTAACTTTTGTAAAGATTTTTTTTTTTTTTTTTTTTTTTTTTTTTTACATATTTGTTAAAACTGGCACCATATCATGTCAGTATGTTGTGAAAACATCGAGTCATCCCAACCAAAAGCAACCAATTAGAGACAGGAGGAGGGTCTTAACACTCTCAATCAATCTAATGTATTCGCTGCTAAATGTGCTAATGGTGAAAAAAACTTCTTCAGGAAAACTGTTATTCACTGTCGTTGGCGGACATGTTAACTATGCTAGCACTGGAAGAAGGCAGTGTGAGTTTTTGTCTTTTTCCACAGATTCTGTATTATAACATGCTCTCACAACATAGTGACAATTTCAATAAATGCTTAAAAAAATATTTTTATAAATTTACATTCTGCAGCTTTAACTGTTGACAGTTGAAAACTAAAGTTTACATACATTAAATAAAAAGTTGCACATCTTTTAGTCTTGAAGTTAAATCAGACCAATTTTCTGTTATTTCAGGTCAGATTTACAAAGATGATTTCTATTTGCTAATGACTCAAAAATAAGAGAGAGAGAGAACAGTGTTCAATAAATTAGAATATTGAATAAGTTTAAGTTTACTGTTATGGTGGTTTTCCATTTACGGACATTGAAAACATTTAACATGGGATCAATAAAAAAAACAAAACTTGATGAAAAGTATGTTTATAATACCTGCATAAACGTTATTTTCAAAAGCCAGTTTTAATCTGAAAAATGAGTTATATTCTAAATTATTTAATATAATTGTTTTTATATATTACATGCTTTCAGAATGACAGGATGTATTTTGAACTCTTTGATTGGGTCAAATTTGTTGATTTTTCTTCAACTGCTGGAGTTCTGACCCATTCCTCCTGACAGAACCGGTGTAACAGAGTCGAGTCATTTCTGCCCACAACTTCTCTATAGGATTAAGATCAGGGCTTTGTCATGGCCAAGCCAAAATATTAAACATGTCAAGCTCATTTCATTAGAACATTTCAGCAGTTCAAACCTGCAGCCATGTTTAATTTCTAACAGAAAGTCATGGTTGTTTTGAAGCAATCTAATTGGCTGACTGGTTTCAGCTTTTTCGCTACACTGCCCCCTGTGGGTTTGGCATGTGTAAAACATGTGAAAACTTTTATGAAACTGTTATTTTTTTTAATAATGTGGCAGAGATATTAGTTTTTATAAAGACCCAGCTACCTGTCTTTAACACCTGAGAGTTGGATTAAGGTGTTTTTGGTGATCAGAAATATTGTTTCTCTAAACATTATGCTCTGGATTACAGCCAGACATTTATACTCTGAGATCATATTTTCAAAAAATACTGATCCTGAATATTTTTTAAACCAAACAGAGGGGCATATATTTTTTAAACTTTTTTTGCAGCTTTTTTGTATTTTTCTAACATTTCTGTCATGGACTTTAATATTTAACATGCTAACTGAGGCTGAAATTGAGCTTCAGTTTGTTCAACATGATTTCAAGGTGAATTTGCTGGGACTTGGTGTTGAACAGTTAATGAAGTGCATTTTATTAGCAACACCTGGCTGGGTTTTCTGTTTTTTTCCCCCATCTCCTGAATCTGGTAAAGCCAGTTTTGTTCTTATCTAATGCATGTTGACGTGTGAAAACTGCTGTTTCGTACATTTATGGTGACATTTAAAGTAGTCCTGGAAAAAGAAGAGTGGGCTCTAATTTTTACTATGATGTCATTCAAATTTAATTATGCAAATCATGTTACTCAAATACTAGAAAATACTGCTTCAGACTTGCCATCATTGTATGAATATGTTAAACATATGAAGCAGAAACGTTTTTAGTTATTAATGAGACTCTGTCAGTAAAAACAAACTGATTTCGACTCAGGAGTTAATTTTGTTGCACTGTGATGAATTCACCTAAGAAATTGTCTGTTAAACTTTTGTTTTTGTGTTGGAAACCAAAACATATTTATGAAACCAGCTGGAATGTAAGTGTTGAGAAAATATGTACCCACCAACAAAGCCTACTATTGACAAAGGGCAGTTTTAAAGCTATTTAAGAAGTAATTATGCCCATTAACCAGTTGGCTGCAAAATAACAAAAGTACTAGTACATACAAGAAATATTTGATTTAATAATAACCTTAGTGTTTAGTGTCACAAAGGATCATTTAATTTGCACCAGCTGCAGCTTCTTCTCCTGGGAAATATTTCCTGGAATCGGTCCTAGTTTGAATTTCACATCTAAATGGTTCCCTGGTACGTTGCTAGTCAACCGTCATGCTCCTCTGTCTCACATCCTCTCGCTCTGTGTTATCTTTTCTGTTTTCAGCAGTAGCAGCAGCCATGGGCAAGTCCCAGTCACACTTGGACAAAAACAAAGACGAGAGTAAAGACGCGCTGACGGCTGCTGGCGAGTTCAGAGACGATCAAACAGAGGACGATGGGAAGCATGGAGACGTGTCTCAGTTCCCGTACGTTGAGTTCACTGGACGGGACAGCGTCACATGCCCGACATGCCAGGGTACTGGCAGAATCCCACGAGGTAAACGCTTCATTTTATACAAGACTTCATTGTTTAGCAAGAAGGTCCTGACCAGCAACTGCTGAAGTGGATTGTGTGTGATTATGTAATGCAGAGTTTTGGTGTCTGCAGTGAGAATCTCAGATTGTTAAACATCTAGGATGCAAGCTAAGATTTACATGTTGTGTTTTGGGCAAAAACGATTAGTTGTGATTAATTGATTTTTGAATTAATCATTAATGTGTCAGACAAGTTTATTTGGATAGCACATTTGAGCAACAAGGCAGTTCAACGTGTTTTATATCATAAAAATACAAACCAGTAAACAATTAAACCAAAACTGTATAAAAAAATCTAGAAATTGAGAGTTTAGTCTCAAAACAAATATCATTTATTACAATAATTACAGGGATAATTTATCATCTAAATATAATGTAAAAAAGAGTGATGTCACTCAGAGCATAAAGCATAAAATTAGAAAGAATAGAGCTGTTGTGATAGATTGGAACATTAACCCAGATATCTAGAATTTTTTAAAATACCGGGGCCAGTGCAGCTATTAATACCAGAATGGTGAATTAAAAACACTGAAACATTTAGCATTAAGTTTTGTTTACTGTAAAATGTTATCTTGTTCCTTACTCAGTCTGCTGCAGGACACTTAGCTGTTATGTTTTTCCAACAGGTCAGGAGAATCAACTCGTGGCTCTGATTCCATACAGTGACCAAAGGCTCCGGCCAAGCAGGACGTAAGTCTGCACTCTGACCCCGTTTTATGGATTAGCTGTTGAAGTTTTCCGTCTGAAATAAAACGCACTCAGCAGCCACAGTAGGAAGTGGAGCGAAACCATCAGCTGGTTTCAGGTACTCACTCCTTGTTTCCTTTCTCCCCCAGGAAGCTTTATGTCACCATATCTGTGGCTCTCTGCCTCCTGCTGTCCTGCCTCGCTGTTTTCTTCCTCTTCCCGCGCTCCATCGATGTCACGTACGTTGGAGTCAAGTCTGCTTACGTTTCCTATAATCAGGAGCAGCGAATTGTCTATCTCACCATTACAGTAAGAATTAACTTCATTTATTTTTGTCATTATTAACATTTCCATGAACACTGCTAGGCCTGTCAGAATAACAAGTTTTGCTGGCCGATAAATTGGCCCAGAAGTTATTGCAATAAATATTGTTGTTTTGAGACCATTTTCAAGGAATATCACCATAAAAATACAAAATCTTACCAAGCAATTTTTGACCAAGTTTTATTGCAAATATCTTAGTTCACATGAAATAAAACAAAACTAACTCACAAGTGGCTTTACAGCAAGAAATAGGAGCTTATTTTAAGTAAAATGTTTATTAATATTCATTAAAAATGTCTAATTCCACTGGTAGATTATTTCACTTGTAACAAGACATCTTTCCCATGTTATAAGTTAAATAATCTGCCAATGTAACTAGTACTTTTTCATCAATATTAAGGAATTATTAACAAGCTGCTATATCTTCCTGAAAAGTAGCTTCTGAGTTAGTTTTCTTATTTTAAGTGTACTAAAACATTTCCACTAGTAACTAGACCAAAAATACTTGGTAAGATTTTGTTTTTGCAGTGATATTGATAATGTCGTCATAATGCAATAACAGATTCTCAAAGATCAATAAACTTTAATTTCTGATGAACATTTAAAACTGGAGATGAAAGAAATTTTAAATATTAAAAAAAACAAACAAACAAACAAATAAAATTAATTATGAAGTCTCTGTAAACAAAATTGTCCTTCACAAAAAGGCTGATTGAGACCAAAGCACCAGACTGAAGACTTTTATCATACAGTTTTTGGTAAAAAGAGAAACTATTGAGTTTGTTTTAATTTTTCATGCATTTGTTTGATTTGTTTACAACAGCCCTACACAACACAAAAATAGAAAAAACAGTGCTAACAAAACAAGCGAAACAAAAGAAGCTAACGTAAAAAAAGAATGAATCCATATATTTGTTGTAGTTGTTAGACTTAAACCAAACTGTTAACAGAGAACAGTTGTCCACATGGTCTTCCTTCTTTCAGAAATGGCTTTTTCAGGCTTTACTTGTGTCCCCATCGGGCTAAGCATTGCTCTTTTTTTTCCTTTTTTGTTTAAATGTTTGCATTTTTTAAGACTTTATAATTGGCGATGAGGTATTAACTTTCCAATTTTTTAATAATACATAATTATCAACTGATATTTCCAAATTTTAAGTCAAAAACATGACGGGCCCCAGGATGAATGACTGCCCTAGCGCCCAACTGCCGGGCTCACCAAGTTTCCTGGGGGGAAACCTTAAGTTTCCTTTTGTCAAAATGCTCACCACATTAGATTAAAATGTCCAAATAGCCTGGTGATGTGTGATAACTTCCACCAATGGAAGTTGGCTTTTTAAAGGTTCGTAGGACTTTTGTGTAAGAATAATTTTATTTCCACTTGAATCTCTTCCCAACAGAACACTCTGAACATCACTAATAACAACTACTACGCCATATCTGTGACCAACATAACAGCACAGGTGCAGTTCTCCAAGACGGTGATTGGGAAAACCAAATTCAACAACACGACGGTGATCATGCCTCTGGATGAACGGCAGGTAGGCCCAACACCAATAACTACACTGGTCAATGGAAACAGCGTTGAAGAGATGGAGTAGCAGTCACCTGCTTTAAGCTGAAGCAACTACAATGAAGAAAATTCAACCTTGTGAAGTTATTGATGTGTTGAATTGTGCTGAGTTCTCCAAATGTCTTGTGTATTTTGCAGCTTGATTACACCGTTCCCACAACCATCGCTGATGAAATGAGCTACATGTTGTGAGTATCTGGGTTATCTGAAATATTAGTAAATCCTTAATATGTTTCATACCAAGTTGTTTTTTCTGTCCTTTAGTGATTATTGCACCTTACCAACTATTAAAGTCCACAACATAGTGGTCATGATGCAGTAAGTATGGCTTTAATTTGAAGTTCTTGTAACAGTGAGGGATTTGTTTGAGCCTCATTAGTCCTGAATATTTTCCTGCTCCACGCTCACATTGTTGCACCCACGCATGCTGAAGAACCGCCTGGAGCCGAAGAAGCCCAAGACTTCTGCTTCCTCCTCCATTCATCATCTTTATCAAAGCAAACATTTCTCCAGAGCTTAATTAGCTCTTTATTTGCTCAAAGTCACGAAGCAGGTCTCTATCTTAATATGATCACACTGAAGTGCAGAAGCAGAGAGTCTGCGGCTGCCTTTCATTAGATTTGCAGCTAAACCTTGAAACATTTAATTTATCCGTTTTTAAATGCAATTTTTTTTTTTATGGCTTTAAGGGCAAAAAAATTTATCTATCCTTACTTCAAGAAAAACTACTGTATTTAGATGTGATGATATAGAATTTTAATTTATCAATATTTTGTAACACTTTTATGATAATATATATTTTTTAAGTGATTGCATGACATAGTATTCATAGGCCCACAAACATAAATATTGCTCTTGGAAAACATATCTACTTTATCGGCTTCTTTAGAACACCAGTCACATAAAGAGCTGGGATTTTTATATCACTAAACTATGATGCCATATTGGGGCCATTTTAGATAGAACAAAGAGGAGCACTGCAATTTCAGGACTATAGAGCGCACCTGATTATAAGCCACACCCCACATATTCAGAGGAAAAAACATTTTGTACATACATAAGCTGCACGTGCCTACTACATACAGACGGTACACAGAAAGAGTTTTCAAAGTTTTAATAATATACCTTAGCTTTTCTTTCCAAACAGAGCTTGTGACGCGGCAGTAACACAGCAGCAATGGGCTCTTTGCACATAAGGCTCAGACAACAACCGCACGCTTTCAGTAGAAAAGACAAAGTCGTATTTCAGACGCAAATAAAACAATACTATGCACTTTGTTGTCTTCCTAATATAATGGGATTTTATGTTTTCATGGATTTCCAAACGATAGGCGGTGGCTTGTAAATATTGGTCGCTACCAGTTAAAGCTAACACCGCACAGCAAAGTTTGCAGCCTTCACTTCACTCC